>JAODUI010000010.1:1693556-1737727 GCA_027563995.1 Papilio gigon | reverse complement strand
AGGACGACCCACACTCCTGGTCCCCAACCGTGGCCTCCACTCCAGCAATTTCCGACTCCACCTGGTGTCGCTGGCCCGAGAGATGTGACCAGCCCTTTGCCACTTCAGCCTACAGATACTGAGAACTATGCCGGCTACTTTGTTTGCCGCTCGTAATTTATTATAATTTTAATATCAGCTAACGTGACTACACTATTCCAGTATTTCTTGTTGTAGAAGATAATTTATTGTATGAAGAATATTTTCACCTTCTCGAAGTTTTCCTTCAAACTAGAATACCAAATAACCTTAGTCACTTTATATCTTGTTTATATAAAGTTTAAAAGTAGTTTACGAAGTTGAACTACGTTTTTTGTAACTTTAATCCGGCAGCGGATTTTTCATAGAATTTAAAAATAACTATCTCACGTCTACTTTCAAAGAATCTTGCACTTGTAATACAGATATTTTTATAAAAGAATTTTCTCATTTCAATGCAATTTTTTTAATGTTATATACGAACGGTTAGAATTGTTTTATACACGAGATTTTATATTTCTTTATTTGAATTTCGAAATGTATAAGTTTATATGAATGTTCGCTTGGAGATGACTTGAAAACGACTAATCAGGTCTGGATGAAATTTTGTATTATTTTCTACTGTTTTCTTTTACTTTTTCGTCTACGCGCAGAGGAACGTGAATAAAACCTAGGAAAAGATATTTTGACTTACTTAGATACATTTTTATTTTATCTTGGAATTTATGGAAACTTCGCATTTACATTGAAATTTAAGTTGCTAAAAATTTTTTTACTTAAAAATCCATCCCTTTATACAAACTTCCTCGTATGTAATATTAGTAAAAATTAGTACATTTTACAGAATTTTGTATTAACACCAATTAATTGGGCTTCGTATATTGAACGTCGACCGAATCCGCCATCCCTACGCCTTCCGGACTGTACGAGATTGTATATATTGTATAATTACCAAACATACCATCTGGTTTTTTTTTTTAATTAATACAATCTAAATAGATTTTTGTTCAAGATGATTATTTTAACATAAACAAAAGCCCCTTTTTATTACATCCATTATTTGGTCTTTATAGAAATCGTAAAGCCATAATGGATTTTCGTTGTTACATTCAGAACATAAGCCTCGTCGGAGGGAAATTAACGACATCCCTATACAACCTTATTGTAAATATATTCCCAATAAGCAAATAAAGTGTTTATAGAACAAGAAAGCTTAAAAAATTTAACCACGTCAATATCGATTGTTATTAATTAAATTTTAAGTAAAAAAAAATAACTTCCTATTTACGCTGAATTTACGCGGAATAACTTGAGTTATGTAATAAAAACTTTCGTGAGACATTTCGTGTGGAAATGCCTCTTGCATCCTGCCCGTGTGGGCACAAGGGTGGTTATGTCGGGCTTGCACCGACTAAAACCCCACGGTGGCCGCCAACTGCGAAGATAAGGGGTCGCAGGATCTCCAGTTGGAACACCACCGTCGACCCTAAAATCGTTTTTCAAAATTTTTGCATCCCCACCCTAGCTACGTTTCGAGATGCCCGTATATACTAGTCAGTATTGAAACCGACTTACACATTAGACTTACTTCAAGAACTAATAAACATCAAGTGTAAGTGTTTCCCACTTAAAAAATGATAAATTCAAAAATAAAATTAAAAAAAACATTGTATATCTTAAGTTTTATTGCAAGACATGTATTAACAAAAATGATTTATCTATCGAATAAAAAAAAATCGTACAAAGTACCTTGTTCCACGCAAATTAAATAAACGAGATACTATACTAAAAGATTTTTTTCTTATGCGTTATTAAATATATACATACATTTTAAAAAAGCTCAACTAAAACTTGGGACCGACGACAAGGCGGTGGCTGCCGTGATGTTATCAGTACTCACTACAGCGAGCACTGGTGACGTCATGTAGCTAGAGAGCCAACTGAAATAACAAAAAAATATCTAGAAAATTATAACACTAGTCAATATTAAAAGGAAAAGAATTTAACTTTCATGTAATAATTTAATTTACCCGTATCTATTTACACGAATTTATTAAACAAAAGTAACTATAGTTAAGGTTTTTTATTTACAAAAAGTATTTTAAGCCGAAGAAAAAAAAAATACAATGACACGAAACATTTTTATTGAAGTTTTGAAACACAATAATCGATATTGTTTTTTTTTATTGGAAACGTTAATTAAATTTCGCATCTTAGGAAAAACATGGACAGTAATAAATATGTAGAATTCAATAATTAAAACTTTCGTGAGACATTACACTATAATACTTACAAAAACGTCTTAACTCACGTATAAAACGTATGAAACATGGACACCAGCAACGCTTCAACATCGAACTCGTTGATGCCGCCAACACCCAACGCCCTCCCTACACCATGCAAGCGAAAGCGCGCCTCGAGGGTGCAGGGTCAGGCCACGTGCTATAATACTAATCCCACTCACCCTGAAGAAGAGCCCCCGATGGGCTCGAAACTAGTCGGTACCGACACCGATCTATACGTGTGTTAAGCCGTTTTTATTAGTATATAGAATTCAGCTTTATTTGGTGCATATGACTAAGTTATAAATATAACTTAGTATTAATATTTGTAGCATAGTAGCTAAGATAAGGCTCGGAGGTAACATATATTTTCGCTTCATAAGCTGACTTAATTGAAACAAATTAAATTAGCGTTGAATCAATTGTTTCTTAGATTGCAACTTGAACACAAAAATAATACTTTGTGGAGACTTATGGTTAACGCGTATTCATCAACTGAACATCCACTAGGCGATCGCTATGGTCCTCCTCTCGCGTTAAGGAGTTGACAAATGCGCGTCAATCTTCAATTAACACCTCCACAATTAAGGTGTCAACCGTAAAAGAATTGCGAATTAGAATAACCTCTTAAACTCTTTGGACTCACAACAATGTCATTGTCGGTAGCTTTATTATCGCTAAATCTACTCGTTGAGAAATCTCTCGTTTGCGATGGATAATTTACACCATACATATTTGCACTTGAACATGGGTATACTGTTGAAATAGGCCGCATAGCTCTCAGCGTCGAGTGTCCCGGTACGTCTTTATATAGAATCATATCAGGGTGGACAGGATCATAAAAGGTACCAGATATATGACTTACATCTACATCATTATCAATATCAGAAAGTCCATCGCCGAATATATTAGGATTTTCAGTCGTGAACATATCATTGGTTTTCGAATTACTTCTTGTTCTACGTTTTATTATATAACTTATTGTGATTACAAGAAATACAATTGTTATCAGTATTAGTATGCTGGCAGCGGTATATATTAACATTTTAGATGTTTTAGAATTTGTCGCATCCGGTAATGATGCCATGTCATTTTTATTTCCATCAGTTGTAACGTCAATTATAGGTTGGTTGTCGTATGACGATGGAGGTGCTGGGACCGCTAGTGCTGGAACTCCATTCCGTTCACCAAATTCATCTAAAAATAATGAAACCATTATTGTAATAATCGTTCAAACTTATGTAACTAACTGTGTTCACCTATTATTCGAAATTCGAAAATAATTCCTAATCAAAGAATCTTTCTATTAGCAATTTATTAAGTTCAACTATCTCAATTTCACATTCATCGTTAAAAGGGGTGCAGTCTTTTCATATATTAATATACATATAGATTTGTTGTTTTATTTTTTTTAAAAAACTTCTCAATGAAACCGAATATAGGCTTGTTAAAAATTCTAGCTAACTCACCAGCTTCATCGAAAAAGTTATCCTCTACACCAGAAGGCATATTCATCACTTCATCTTTTTCTAAAGGACTTTCATATTTCTCAGTCATAACACCAATGGGAACTGGAAAAAAAATTGAGACATTGAACATTTCTATCTAATTGTATTGTAAAGAGATTATCGTTTTTACCTTGAAGACATCGTGATCATCCAACACTTAGGAAGGTACCAAATCATTTTTATAACATTATAAAATTAAAGTAACATACCACAAGCATACACAATCTTAAGATAAGGTCTGGAATCAGCTCTACAAGGAGTTCCGAATGTGTTTTGCGTCACGGTTATTTGACATCGACGTTTACCGTGGCACATATGCATCACTGTTTCTGTTGAGTGTGAAGCTTTGCAACCTAAAAGTTATGCGAAATCATCAATTACCACAAACTTCTGACGATTCTTTTCTTCTTCAAATATAGAGATAAGAAGTAATTGTTCAGTGATTATTACTCTGAATAAATCTTGCGTCTGTAGCGACATCTATTATGATTTAAAAAGTTTATTCTTCTAGAGTCCATATGCCGCTCTGTCACACCTCTAACATGTTCATCGGGGACGTCGTCTTTAAGGATTACATTTTCATATTTAATCCTTTATTTCAAATTTTAAATAAGACAATATTTAAATAAAATAGTCTAGAAATCTAAATGCATCTATGACACGATTTCGTTGTATTGGTGTTTATAAAAACTATCCGTCAGCGCTGTCCGTAATAGAAATAAAGAAGTTAGCATAAAAATTGCTGCAGTCAAAGATCTGTTCTGTTACGCATTGCGTAAACACAAAAAAAAAGCGTTTCCAAGATAGAAAAGCAATAAAATTTAACTTACTCTCTTCTGAAACTCCATGTGTTTGAGGACATTTGTCAGATTCGTAAGGCGTACGACCGTACTGAGCGTCAAGGATGACTATCCTCGTGTGGGCATCGCATGACACTGCCAATACATCGTTTTCACAACCGGTGCGACTTCGGAACTCAACTAGACCAAAAAAAACGAACAACCTTGTAAAATCTATGCAATTATTAATGATTGATGAATTACCCGTGGTATATATCATCATCATCATCATCACTACCAGCGTAAACTCATCCATTGATATAAGTCTCCTCAGTCGATTGCCGCGAAGACCGTTGTTATGCTCCCCAATAGTAAAAGATATTTCATTCATATATTACTATATTTAAAACAGCTTGTTTAAGTCATATAGTATATTACTGATAACTGTCTCAGTTGCTAAGCTTAACGATCTAAATAATGATATCAAACAAGTGCGGTCGTCCATAAGTAACTTCCCAAACAACATATTCCCTAAGAAGATTTATATTATTTCCGCAGATATTGTCTGCTAAAAATGTCTGTTCATTTTCGTCTGCCAGTTTAACCAATATCTGACAAAATTATTCATTTATTTGTCAAAAAAAGATATGCTAATTTGACAAATATAATAAATAGAAAATAATTGTCTTCCATGTAAAGAATGAAGGAAGGCTGACCCCAACACCATGTGGGAAGAAAGCTAGGCAGAGAGAGAGAAGAAACTTCCAAGTAAATTATTTAATTATATTTAAACTTACAATGTCAAAGGTTTGCTTAGAACTAATCCATTTGACTGCTAATGAAAATTCAGTATAACCTAGACTAAATAAATATGTCCAGTACGATCTACACTTACCTTCATTGCACTCGGGAAATCAACATTATCTTAATTGCAACGACGCTGTCTTTCTATTGACATTTCAGACAAAATAAAACAATTTCCTTTATTAAAAATACTAGTTTACCATTTACCAATAATTCTTGTAAACATTTAAGGTAAGCTTGAAAATGCTTGTGCTATAGTGCACGACTTTAATCGAATGGTAGGATTCGAACCGAACTTCAATATATAATGAGAAATTGAAATTTTATGTTAATAAATTGGAATGTGCGCTTGCTAGTTTTGACGTGAAATTCACTACGGTAATTGTTTTTTCCGTAACCTAATGCTGCACGCTAGTCCCTCGTTCCACTGATAAGGGTGCGCCCAGTCCACTCCTGCGGTCGGCCACGCCCGCGTCGCACCGCGCCGGCCACCGACCCGGAATTTAATAACGCAGCATAAATCACATCAATACACTCACCGATGCCCTCGTAAAAAACCTAGCCCCATGATTAGTGAATACACTTCCCTACTCTTTTGTTTAGGACCGACACCGCCAGTCCCGGCTTCCGATATTTCACTATTCGAAACTCATTGATTAATCAATTCCCCCAATTTTTTTTAATAAGAATGGCCACAGAAACCTATCTGATTTATTTAAATCAATTTTACACTTTTCAAGAGTCAATTTCACAAAACTACTTGCATGTATAGACATAGTTTAAGACGTAGGTTTTCGGCTCCGTCTACAACTATGTCTACGTCTACGTTTGCGTCTACGTCTACGTCTACATTTATGTCTACATTCCCATTTACGTCTACGTCTACCATATTATAATTACCCTTACCACAAGTTTCCACTGAAATACAAAAACATGTTGTATCCCTCTCATGTTATATGACATAAACAAAGATAACAATATGTTTTTGTAAATAAATGTGGAAACACGCGGAGGTATTTTTAAATAAAAAAACATACTTACACGGTTTGCACTTAAAAGCTACTTCAATGAACTTCCTGGACGACGGACAAGGGTCTACAGTGCCCGGCTTGGACTTTGTAGTGAACGTGCAGTGAGGCTTCTTCTGGCAAGCCTCCACAACTGTTTGTAGAAGAGAGTACTGCAAAAATTATATAGTATTATACTCAATTTACTATATTCCAATACAACCTGATTACGATCGCTGGACTATAATAATATAAACCGGATAATAAACGCAAAAATTACATTTAAAATCTAAGTTCTAGAGCTGATGTTTTCGACTGTTAAAAAAAATTAAAAAAAACTTTTGCATTTGACTACGCCATAAAAATAATTCCCAGTACTTTGAATTTATAGAGACATTAATATTATTATCATGATAAAATTAAATTACTACAAATATCTTTCAAGGATATGTCACCCACCTGCATTGAATTAGGCCATAAACAAACTTCTTTATCTCCTGTTCCAAATCCTTCGGAATCGAATGCTTCCATCACACATTTATGTCCTTGTGGTGCGGCTTTCCCGTACTGTGCCACTTGTATATTAATTGAAGTCCCCGCGGGACATCCTAATGAGACCATCTCATCGTCACAAGCAGCCCTTTGCATCGTTTTCAATGTACTAGTTAGCAAACCTACGAAAAATATCGATTAACTTTCATTAAATAATTACTATTAAAAAAAAACATTTATAATTCTGATGATTAAAATGAACACTAACTTAGGTTAAAAGATGTTTTAATAATTAGATATCCTGAAAAAAAACGATCTCGTATTTCTTATATAATTTTCGTAATAAAAATTATATATAATTACATAAATACGATTTAGTAATCAGTCTTATGAATACATAAGTTTAATGTAAACGAAATCTTCAATCTGTTTACAATTTCGGAATGACTCAGACATGTTTAATATAAAATAAATAGGAAATCGTTGAGTCGAGCTAATTCGTATCCGGAACTTTCCTTTGACTCCATTCGCGACGGCTTACAACACACAAGTCCCCGGGTTGTGTGTGAGGAATCTCAGAATATTACACTTCATATATGCCACGTACATTGATTACTCGAGGACCGTTGGCAATATTGAGGAAAAACATGTTTGAATACAAAATGGTAACAGGAAAATTACATTTAATAGAATATTTCGAATAAAGGAATTTGTATTGAGAGACGTCTACGACTATCAGTGGGCGACATGTGACTGGCTGATGAGCTATCAACTTTTTGTAGACGAAAATAAAAAATTCAAATTCAAATTAAGAATGTATTTCAATTGTTTCCCCTATACTAACTTTAATACTGTCTTCTACATTCTTTTTTTTTTCAAAACACCATTCAGTCAGGGTACAGTCGCGCACAGAATTACACCGCAATCCCATGTTCCCGCGGGTACACTCGCGTTGATTTCTTTACAAGTGTTAGTTACAATTGGTAATGGTTCTAATTTACATATGTAGACAAGTGATATGATATCCGAATCGTGGGTTTTCACTACTGATACCCACAGAAATATATTTATCTCGGTTTTTCCAAATAACAAGGATGTTTAATTGCTTCTGCGGTGGGAATTCACGGTTTTATTGTCGCCCACAGATGAAATAATTAATAACTCGACAATAGCGAATTGATTACAATTGAATTACAAACAACGTAAATAGAATGAACTCATAATATACCGCCAATTCGTATATCACTCTTTATCGTATCCGGTTATAATATTCGTACCAAACATTTTATCATATAATTTAATACAATATAAACAATTAAAAATACAATATTACAAAAATCATTAAACCCCTACTTGACCCTCCAGTCATATTGGTTCAATAACTCTTTTGTTAGCGACTTGGGATTAGAACAGCTTCCATCTAGATATAAAACTTCTTCGTCCGGTAGGGTTTCGCATCCATGAAATTCTAGCATAACACTTTTTTCCAATTTACTTAGCTCCTATGTTTAACAGGGTGATAACAAATAGCCTAGAACTTAATAAGTGTAGACCTTTTTTCTATAAAAATAATTATTCAAATGTATTCTGTGGTTGCTGTGATCATACATAACAAAGTAATATGCGCGGTTAATTAAATAAAGAAGTTTGTTTTAATATTAATGTAACATAATTAATAATTTAATGAAATACGTACTTTTTATATAAGTATGGAAATAGAAAATAAGATAACAGATTACATCTCAAACTACGATTAGAAATGATAGGGGAAATGGTATGTTTGTACGATTTTAAAATACATATCATCATCATCATCATCATCATCAGCATCATCAGCCCTTGTTTGCCCACTTTTTAACATAGGCCTTTCCCAATGCCTTTCGTATACATAAAATACATACATTTTCGAATATTATAGAGTATAAAATATTAATTAAACCCCTCCACGTTTTGTTTATCTCATTTATACGTAAACAAATTCAAACCACAGTTTAAAGATTACAAAAACAAAAACATACCTATGTTATCCGGGTTCATGTACGACGGCCTCGGCAGTATCAGACACGCAAACAATAAAAATAGTTTTTCGAACATAATGTATTTTTATATCTCATCCACAGACAATACGTATTTTTGACTGAACTGGCACAAATAAAATACATTAAAAAATAAGAATACAAATTTAAACGACTTTTTTAAATGAGTTAAAAGAAACCAGTCGATTGGTTTATTGCGAGTATGCGCAAGCGTAACCTGTCAGATCACAACCGCGTAGTTTAACAATGGTTTAAAAAAACTAGCGTGTTACCAAAGCGAGTACGGACGTTAGACTGAAGCGATAGAACAGTTTATCGCCCCCTTGCTTGGTCAACTCATGGTGCGCCCATCAATTTCGCGTGACGTTACAATGAAAACCTCTCATCTTTTCCCCTTATAAAATACTGGTTTTTGGATAACATAATTAAAAAACAAAGACGTTTTTTGTAAGAGTATAATTTATAGTAAAATAATTCTCTTGAATATGGTGTATGGCGTATAGCGCATATCTGTGAAGTAATTCAAAGAGACGTTTAAAGTCTACCAAGCCATACTGAACTTAAATGGCAACCTATGGCCTAGTCAATCTTAGTAAAGGACAAGCTTTGAGGCCCTAGTGGCCTAAGTAGAGTGTACTGATGATTACATTAATGGGTTTTTAGACTCTCGGTGTAGATTTGTTTTACTGAATCTAACCGTACTCAGCCATCCAATGTTCATTAAGGGACCCCTTAAGTGTAGAGATAGGAAGTAAAAAGTATAGTAAGGGCTTCCTTTAGTAAAATTATGACTCTGTGTATCAATTAGTTCAATTAATTAAATACACAAGATGTAATCTTTAGTATATGTACATGATTAATTTAAGGAATAAACTTTTCGTATTGAATCCAATTGTTTTACAAGGTATCATCACTATTTGTTTAGGATACTACTAGTAGAGACCGAAACGTCTATTTGACAATCGTTTGCGTTAGGGTTTTGTTATGTATGTGTCAACTTTTATAACATAAAAACAAGGGCAAGTAATTTCCGTTAGAGCTTTGCTAAATAACAAACCGTTTAGACATACATTGACCTATTTAAAATATAATTAACATTAGGTGACGTAATTATTTAGAACAAGATACTAATGTAAGTAATTCCTTTTTATAATTACATGTAGATAATAATTATAAACAAGTTAATGATGTCCGAGAAGCTTATGACTTTAAAGTGGTACAAACATATTATAATTAGCACTTAATTAGTTTTCAGTATTGACCTGTCTTTCAGGAGAATTAATATTACGTCATATATGTATTACTGTAATTACTTTTGATGTGCAGATGACCGTATATTGTGGACGGCATTGGGGAAGGCCCACGCCGAGCAGTGGGCAGACAAAGACTGATAATCAAAGCTATGTATACAAGAGTTATGTAATTATGTATTTGTAAATATACCCGATAAGTTTATATATTATAATTTACACATATAAATGTCTATCCGTAACTATATAATACTAGCTTATGTCCGCGACTTCAGCGCGGTATTAAAAAATTCTCTACGCGTGTAACATTTTCTTCCAGACAATGGTCTATACCAAATGAGAAAAGTGCAGACGTTACTCTATAACGTAACTTCTAATCAACATCCATCCATCCAAACTTTTGCATTTTAATATCAGTAAACTAAGTACTAGTATGGCGGTAACTATGGCATAGTCAGCCCTAATAATAGGGTAGGCTCTGAGCCAATCAATGGGGATGTATAGTGAGCTGATGATGATGATGAAACTAAGCTAAAAGTATATAAAATTAACTCGCTTGGATGTAATAACGGTAGTGTTCAGAATTATAAATAAAAAAATACTTATTTTTCTAAACATAATTATCGAAGTACATAGTACATCCTTAAAAGGGTTACATCAATAATAAAAAATATTATACAGTTCTAAAATTCAAAACTGGTTAAAGCAATTAACTAATAAGGTAGAGCAGGGAGTGCCGCTTGCGTGAGGGTTGGAGTAAAAAGCGTTCGTAATGCACGAACAAAGAAAATTTTTACAATGATAAATTGAGTTCCGGACATTTCCTTTTTGTTTTCATAACTTTATGGATTCTTGCGAATTGAGCATTTATTTATGTAATATTAACTGAACATTGGAAGTAATTTATTGATATTTCTTATGAACGTTTCAAACATGAAGCTTTACTATTTGGTATATAAATAGACAAGAATCTACACTACTCATAACCATGCACGCACTAACTCACTACGTTAGTGTTTTAAAGATGAATTCTAAAATTCAGAAATTGACAATAAATTTTGCATTTTCAAAAACTCTTTTGAGGGAATAATGTTTATGCATTAAAACTTTTATCCCGTACTTAATGTCTTTCGTGTATGAGACTAGGGAAGTTTAAATTATAAAAAAAACTCGTCAACATCATAATTAACATATTTGTAAAAAAATCCAGTCTTGACTGAGTAATTTAGACTGTGCATTGATCAATCAATTAGTATTTTCTTAACCATATAAATGTAACATCTAACAAAAATACTACAATGGAAAATGTCAACCGCATAAAGAAGTAATGAGATACTAACGATCAACTGATCATCTCATCTTTATTAATAATCAAATCTCAATGACTCAAACACATATTTTCCATAAAAAATATAAATCATTGACTTACGCAATTTTTTTTTAATTAAAATATTAGTAGATTTTTTTTAATTAACTAATATTTATGTAACCATTCCTGGTATCATAGTCGAATGGTGGGATTCGAACTCACGACCGCTAGATCGGTAGTCCGTACCCTTAACCATTAGGCTATTGATGCTTCAAATTAAAAGGTGTGTATTTTGACCGGGCGGAAAGATACCCTCCTAGACTGACCGGCCTCGCTTAGATCATACGGTACACACTGAGCCTTAAGCCCATTATTATAGATATAAAATTAATGAAAAGCGAACTGTGTTTTGTTTATTGGTGACAATAATAAAACGTTTTATTTTTTTCTTTACTTTATGGATAAAATTAGAAACAGTTTCTTTAGTTACGAGCAACTTCAATTCACGTCCGGTTACTAGGCAAGTTTTAAAATTTAATATAATATTACAATGGAAGGATAATATTCATAATCCGCTATTATCTTCTATGAAACTGATGAGTACGGAACGAAAAATTTAACTCTGCAGAGCTACGCCATTTTGAAAAGTTCCGACATCACAAATAATCGAATTCCTTTCACACTTAACATCGAGTATTGTTCAGTAAACAACTAAACGTTGAGCGTGTATATATAGTATGACAAATTATTGACTTGATTTCATTGTTGAGGTCCAATGATCTTTCATTGTAATGTTACTGCGAGCTCCACAACTGATGTTCGTTAATAATTTGAGATACATAAGTAACAGCTCTTTTTTTTAATATTAATGGATTTTTGTTAACGTACTAATATTTCTTGTATCTACTTCTTTTAAGCTTGAAAAGGCTTGTGTTAGGATATGGTTGACGATTAGTCGAATGGGGGGATTTGAACCCACGACCGCTAGATCTGTAGTCCGTGTCCATAACCATTAGGCTATTGGTGGTTCAAATTATTTTAGTATTTCATATGTTTATGGAAAAAAATAATTAAGTAACAGAAAAAATCTTGAGTTCCTTCTATAGTAAGGTATACTTTATAGGATATAAATTCATTATTTTATAGAGCATGCTTCTATTTCCCGGTACACTGATGTTAAACGACATCCAGCCATTTATCTACGACCTCAGTAAATTTATTCCATTGCAACTTGTGTCGGGCGTTTCTTACGAACGGGAGACTTTTTAATATTTATCATGAGCAAAAAGAAAAAAAACCTTTGTTTCCTTACAAATGGTATTAGTTAATACAATTTTATAATTACTGGCAATCGGGTGACATTCGAAATTCAAATATAATTATTAATCTTAATCCTAAGACAACAGCCTAATTGTTAAGGATACGGCTTTCGGATCAAGTGGTCGAGATATCGAATCCCACCACTCGACAATTGTCGTGGACCATATCCCAGCGCGTGCGTACAACTTAGTTGGAGTGGTAAAAGAATTATAATGAATTAACAAAAAACTGCTAATATTTTATAAAAAGATTTCAAAGTTATAGATTAAAAATCACACAATTTCCTTATAGGACAGTAAATGTAGTGTTTCTTCTTCTTTCTCCTGCCCTGGTCCCACTTTATGTAGGGTCGGCACAACATGTTCTTCTCTTCCAGTCTCGCCTATCAGCCGTCATCTCATCTGTTACCCCTTTCTTACTCATGTCATCCTTCACGCAATCGATTCATCTTTTAAAGTAAATGTAGTGTTTATTAGTAGGAAATGGTTTCGAACTTTTTCCAAAAATAATAGGGCATTATAATAAAGAAAGAATTAAGATATTTATTTATATTCATCATCATCATCATCATTATCAGCCTAGTGTAGTCCACTGCTGGACGTTGGCCTCCCCCATCGATTGCCACGATAACCGGTCCTGCGCCGCCCGCATCCAGTGTACATTAAATTATTTAAATTAAACTAAACAAAAACATAAAACGAATGTAATAATAAAAACAAAGTTTCTTGTCTCTGAATTTCCGTTATTGTTACAAATGTAACCATAGTCACAAAATTTTACAACAAAGGGAATAAGTATTTGACGCTTTCCATCGTTTAGATTCATTGTACCGAATAATAGAATGTTGTTTTTTTTATGTTCCAACGTACGCTTTCCTTCATGCGCATTGTCGTTTCCTGTCTAGTGGCTCGAATAAGAAAAACATACTTGTTTCTTCGACAAAATATCTATTTTCTCGTATATTTTCAGCATCTCTTTTATTATCCACCCAACAATTTTCTGATATCATTTGTTTGATTTCATTTGAAGGGAAATTAACTATCGTGTATAAAAGAACGACGATCGCCTGTTGTTCGAAATTCGACTATAATTCGTAATCAATGATTTTTTTTAGAGCGTCGGTACCGCAGTTGTTAGGCCCTTGACCGGACCGGATCGTACTCGACATTGTCCAAGTTCGATCCCCGTCCTCTACCAATGTGTCTTTCTCAAAGATTTCGTTTCGCGTATTAATATTAAAATACAATTAAAAACTCTTATTACATACTTTACCATAATTTTGTAAATATATATGCCTATAGTCTAATCGTTAAAAGTACGGATTTCCAATCACGTGGTCGAGAGTTCGAATCCCGCAATTCGACTATTATCGTGGACCATATCCTAACACAAAATTAGAGCTAATTTGAAATGGTAGAAGAAGTATTAGCAAATTTAAAGAGATCTTCTAATATTTTAATTATAAAATACCAATGTAATAGAAAATTAATTTTAATACAGGATTGTAATTTTAAGAACATATAAGACCCGTAACTGAATAACCAGATGTATTAATTGTATGTCCTGTTAATAATAGCACCATAACATACGATATGAAAATTCAATTACTGACAAAATCGTGTACTAATTATTCGATAATTTGGAGTATCTGTAAATTAAATTGGTCGGGTTCCCGTCAGAGGAGTTGATTGGGAGAGGGTAGCAGCAAATAGAGGACTCTTAGTGTCATTGCATACATGTAAATTGTCCAATTAGAATGACAGGGTGCTGCTTGAAAGTTAATTATGCACAATCGAAACCGGTTATAGCGACGTCGAAGGAACCATAGACATGCGAAGTACGCGACAATCTTTATAACCGACATTTCTTATAATGGAGTTACGTAAACAATGCTTTTATGGCCGCTGTACTTTTTTAGTGTACTATTTGAGAAACGATCACGCAGCTAACTGAATTCGTCACAATAGAGAAGTGACCGATATCCGAAGACATTCCCATTTTGAGGAGGGTACGCTGAGACATACGACATTTCCTCTTCACATACGTTTCCTTTACTATCGAGTCCAATTATCTTCTCATTAATACTTTAATAAATTTCGATATCATCTACTTGCTTTGCTACAAAGCAGAGGTCAATCACTCTTCAATATAAGTGCTGTGCTATTAGATGTAATGAGGGCTTCATTTCACTACACAGTGCAAATAATTTATAATGTCGCGCACTATTACACTCATCTACAGTCTAGACTAGTTGTCGTTGTTTATTCAGTATAACACTTAGAATAATACGTTTAATATCTTAATGTAACTCATAAAGATTCAATGAGATTTTTTTTTTCATCAACAAAAACAACTAATCAAAATAAGCTTTATACTTAACCAAGCCAACAACATACTGGTATCGACGCTGTAGGCAGATTTATAATATCCCGCAGAAGTACTATTGTTTACTAAAGCACCCTAAACTCGTTTAAAGGCGTCGATGATCGCTCTTGTGATCGCGCCGCTCGTTTGAACCACCCCCCCCCCATGTCTTATTTAAAAAAATGTATTTGAAAAAAATAGTATCAAAAAAGTGACTCTACGTTCTTAAATACGCTAGTTATGATAAAAAAACAATTGTTTCTACGTGTTTGATTTCTAGTGTTGAAATAATTCGTCTAAGCATTTTTCGGAGTGATAATCAGTCCAATATAGACCACTGCTGAACATAGGCCTACCCCATCGATTACCACGATGACCGGACCTGTACACTCTCGTAACCTCGGCTAAGTTATCCACCGTGCGAGACGCCATCCAATAGACTGAAACTTAATATCTTCGTAATCAAATAACAAACAAGCGACGTTGTAAATATCTAAAGACAAATAGCTCTAATTACAATATGACGAATGCAAATACGAAAGAAAATAAATCATCAGGTCCACGGGACGGCTGTTTCTGCGTAAAAAAGCAATTTGTCAACGTCGCCTTCTCAGATTGTTCCATCAATACCTTTTTACGGAGGCAATTTATTTTTCTTCTGAATCCATTAAAAAGTTCTTACTGTCTGAAAGTGTTCCTCATATGCTCGCAGTAATACTTATTTGTATGCAAACTAGTTTGAAATGTACATCTCTGTTAACTCCTTTTTACATAATATGAAACCCTTTACATCTCTTACAACACACCGCTCTATGTTTTACAAACATTTATAAATAATATTTATTATTTATTTCATTGTTTACATTAAATTGTAATTGTTTTTATTTTAATTTAAAAAAAAATATTCGTTAATTTATATATCAAAAACAGGTTTAAATTGTGTAAAATTAAATAGATTTCTTTGTCGTAGGTATATGTAGGTATATATGTTGAATATGTTTTAATTTTCTAAACAAGTTAAAAGCTTTATATTTGTGCCTCCAGAGGGTTCGGGGTTTTATTGGATTATAAAATTTCGCAGTAACGTTTTTATCACGTTTAAATTAAACACGCCCCACTGTTTATCTTAATCATTATTATGTAAATGAGATAATATGGTTTTAACATTTGTTGGTAATTTTCCACACACATTAATACATTAAGTTAAAAGTTAAGTAAAAATTTTTGTTAAATGATTCAACAATATTTTTGATCTAAGTGCAATCATGAATTAGTTAGGAACAAAAGCTTTTTTCCAACACAAAGTCGTAATTCACAATTGACCGGTGATATAAAACCTAAACAAACATTTCAATAGTTAGATTTTCTTTTAAATATTGATGCAATATCATCTGTGGTCACAGCACTCAACATAGAGAATTCTATGTTCTATTACCTAATCTGGTCTTGACTTGCTGACATATAGTTAATTAGATCACAAACGTTACATTGGTATATAACGTGATATATTAACATATATGTTTAGTTACCAAGTCTCCTGTAATATCATCTTCAATGATTTTTTATCTAACACAAATAAAGGTATATTAATTTTCTGTCATAGTAACTAGTGCAACTAATCATCAAAGGCCTAGAAGGCTTTATGTTGAACTGAACTGTGACTGAATCGAGGTCAAGATACGCTTTGAATTTATAAGTTTTAATTATTTATACTTCAGAAGAAATATAAAACGTGTACTAGATTCATTTTGTATAAAAGTCATAAGGGAACATTTTAATTTACTTTAATAATTTCATCCTTAACTATTTAAAACGCCAATAGCCTAATAGTTAAAGGTACCGACTACCCATCTAGCAGTGTTGGATTCCCACTATTCGACTATCGTCGTGAATCATATCCTAACATAAGCATTTTCCAGCAAACCTGGGGTACCAAAAGTAACAAAAATCTTCCAATATTTTATTAATAAGAATACCTTTGAAGTCAATAAACACAAAAACACATTTTGAAATTAAGTAACTATAACATTCATGTAAAGTCAATCAGATACGTATAGCCAAATTGATAGGCTATCGAGAATTCTAATTAACAGTCTATTCCGAATGTATTCTAATATAAATCGCTATAATATGAGTGGTGTGCTAAATTGCAAAATAATAAGGTTGGAATATTCATGGTTGGTAGAGCACACGAATCCCAATCCATTAAGGGGCCAATATTCACGAGTCAAATGGGGGTCCCCCTATATGTGTAACTTTGCTCTGTATGCTAAATAACGGCTTAGATAACTGGAGCAGTAAAAGATGTACCCGATACATCGACATTTAAACGATCCGACTTATAATGTTCCCAGTATCATTTATAATTTTCATTCATAGTATATTTTACATAGATATAAGCTACGTTTATTCCGACTCCTAAACTGATTTAACTGATGCGAATGAAGTTAAAAACTTCACTAATTAAATAAAATTTTTAATAAAACAAAGGAAAAACTACTGAATTGATTTGAATTATTTCACTAAAGGAAAACTTTAACCTAATTAAAAATAAGCGTCAGTTAAGGGTACTCGGTAGTGAATTCGAAACCCGGTATACGACTAATGTTAACATAAACTAAGACAAGCTAGAGCTTAGTTTGACTGGTATAAGAAATATTAGTAAATTATCAAAAACCTGCTATATTTAGATTAAATAAAAAATAAAATATCCAGTATTAAACAGGCCTAACGACTCAAAGAGTATCTGAGAAGGAATCATCATCATCAACAGCCCTTGTCTGCCCACTGTTGGACATACGCCTTTCCCAATGCCTTCCACAGTATGCGGTCCTCCGTATGAGAAGGAATGGTAGTATTAAATTCAATACACAGAGTATGAAAGCATAAATACATTGTTCTTCAAAATGTTTTTAGAGCTAGTAGCTTCATATAAAGAACAATTTGAAATTCGATCTAAAAATAATTCTCCAATGGCTAAGAATAAATATAATACATCCCCTGAATACATTTCTTTTCATTACCGCCCACTTCACAGCACACAAAAGGGAGTACCTCCACTAACGATCTTTCAGAATTTACCTCTGGGCTCAACTATTGAAGACATCATTAAGCCGAGTCTACAGCAAATTATGACATACATTGTGAGAAGAGGACTTGTGGATCGTAGTAGGCAGAGTTCATTTTGTAAAATTCGATTTACATTTGCTTTAAAACAGTTTTCATACACCGTAACAACATTGACCTAATAAAACTGGAGCACATCACATTTGACTCGAAAACTACTAAATCTGTCACCAATGGAACTTCATCAACCTGCCTTTTCCTTACGGGGGGTCGGCACAGTATGTACTATTCCATGGTCACGGAAGTAAGCAAACGCGTTCCCGTGGCCCCGCCATAATGCGTCAGAGGGCAGTCAGGTTTTAATAGGTATTCCGGTCACCTTCTGTGGCCGGCAAGTCCCACACTCTCTACGCCATTGCACCGCCCGGCGTAGAGGTGCGTAAACGCATTTCCTGACTTTAAAAGAAAAAAAAAACGTATGTTCTATTCCATATATCTCTCACCTGAACATATCTGTACTCACACTTCTTCGCTTCTTTTTCCACTACCTTTGTAAACATATTCTAACTCATTACCGTTGTGTTTAGGTTCTCATTATAACGTTAATAAGAATAATATTTTTAATTATTACTTAGGCATTGTGATAATGTACCTCCGATGTATAAATCTCCCAGGGTGTGTGGTTGGTATCTAATATTATTCGAAATGAAATTGATGATGTTCACTAACATGCCACGTCCGAGAGCGTAATAAACTCAGGTGCGAAGTAATACCTATTCTATTAAAGTGGCTGAAACTTATATGAAATTCGATAAGCGCTGTCCGTCCGTCTCCGACAATAAAACTAACAATAAAAGCTTGCCGTTGATGTGTTTCTAAACCGTAATACTCGTTACTTTATAATGAATTATTTAAAGTAAATATTTGCGTATTAAAACCTACATACGTGAGTGGATTAAAATAAATGATTATCCATCCATAAGCTTCTTACCTTTTTAAACAACATCAGTAAAAGAATTCAAAAATCAGTGTTCATTTCTATTTGAATGTTGTCTTCTCCAATCATCGCCAAGAATTCTGGGAACAGTCTCGGCAGAAATCTTTCTAAGAAATGCTTGACTTTTTCAATAAAAAAATGTTAACAGAGATAACAATGTTATTGTATAAACTGCGAGTATATAAACTGGAACATACCCTATCTGTAGGCATTGAGGTCAATAAATTTCAATACGTGCCCACGTACAAAGTTAAACCATTGGATTTCTAACTAGGTACTGTCTCCCTTAATTTAATGTTAAGGGGATGAGAATTTATTTCGGCACTTAATCGTAAGTACTTGGTATCATTAGTACTTAATGTACTTAGGTCATTGGATTCAAATATAGACTATAAAGATGTAAAAAATGGCATTAACAATAGACAATGTAAACAATATTCGAAATTATATAGCAATTAACAAGTCTTAAATGATACAAAAAAATGTTGAAAAAAGTAAACATTCAAACAGTGATCAACAACGGTTTCTGCGCAGTTGCCATACTGACGCCAAACACGATAAAAACGCTATGCTCCTTATTTTGAATTAAGAACCTTTATGACGAAATTTGTGATATTTTCTTATATAGCGACTACGTGTATTTATTCAGTTAGCACTTCTTAACATTAAACAAATTTTTAGAAGAAAAGACATTTTAAATAGCGGTATGCCTCGATAACTTATTGTATACATACGGTAATGTATTTACATTAAAGAATGAACCATCAGTGTAAATACACAGCCCAATTGTAGTGGGAAATTATAATAAAAATTAAAATTATACCTACACAATTTTCTTTACTATTCGGTAATGCCAGCTACACACCTCCAGTTTTAACAATTTTAACACTACACTTAAACACTATACATATTGTACACTTCAACTATTATGTTAAAACTGAAGGTGTTTAATTTACTTCATTCAAATATTATTATGAAATCCTATAGTTTTTAATGGGGAAAGCGTTAATTGAAATACGTCTCAAACTACGTAGTTCAAAGTACGATAAATCTTACGTTCAAGTTAAATCGAGAGAGCACAAGTGAATTGATTGTTTCAACTTAGAACATTCCACGGTTATTAATCAGAACTGTCCTAGTTGATTTAATTTTATACAAATTCTGTCTACAGTGTAATTGTAATATATTAATTTCTTTAAAGCAAAATATAATAAATGAGTAATTAAAGAAACCAAAACACAAATACTAAACTAGCACGTACCATATTTCGACCACATTATCATTTGGCATCTGGTGGGATCGTGGTCAGGTGTCAGTTCAGATTTCGTAAAAAAAAAACTATAGCTCAAACTAAGTTTACTCATGAAGACGTTGATTGGAATAAAAAAAAATATTAAAAATTTACACAATGTTATATTTTGACAATACTGAGCGAAAGAATGGAATATAAAAGTTGAATAATTATGAAAGTGTGTTGCTGGCTTAACATTTTAAACATCATCATCATCAGCCCCTCGTCTGCCCACTATTGGACATAGGCCTTTCCCAATGTCTTCCACAGTATGCGCTCCTCCGCTTTCCGCATCCAACATTTTGAACGTATCTTTATATTTCCCGAAAAGCTGTCATGACTTTAATGGGTTCATATAGATAACAACAATCATAAAAAGGTAATAGGAAACGGCTAAAGATAAAAACGTATTCCTTGCAAAGGTTCTCGAATAAAAGATCATTAAAGTCTTCGGAAAAGGAAGCAGACCATTTTATTGTAGGTCGTTACATCGCTTTGTACGAGTCACCGGAGAGGAGACAGTATCGACACTGCGGACCTGGCTAATGGCCTCATGCTCTCTTATATCTCCTATACTAATCGAGTTTTTATTTAAATATTGTTTCATGATATAATACTAATATTAAAAATCAATTACATTCATTTTTTACGATCGTAAATAAAAAAAACTACGTATATTTTAATTACTATAATATCACAGTGATATACGTAAACCAAAAACTTTATAACCATTTTATTGAAATTGCGATTACAGAGTGAATTTTGACATGGTTACTTTATTTTTTTACGATTATGAAGCTAGACCGCTGTCCCACTTAATGTTTAATAAGAAAGAGATGGGCATATCGTTTTACTATACAAAAACGTATCTTTAATTTTATAATTAAGTAAAAATATTGTTTACATTACGAAACTAGTTCACCCAAACACAGTACGTTTCTATAAACTTATAAACAGGAAACTTAAGCAATTTAGGTTATAATGTTAAAACAGAAACAAAAATTATTACCAATAGTAAATAGTGTACGAGAAAAAGGAAAAGCGAATTACAGGATTTCACCCAGATAGTAAGTAAATAGGGAAACCTAACAAAACTTTCTAGCTTTTAATTAAACTTTGCAAAAGTTAATTATATAACAAACTATTAACCTTACAGAAGCATTACACGGAGAACTAATTAGAAAATAACTCGTAATTATAAATACTAACATTTTAAGCTATTGACTTTTAATAGAGTCAAGACATAATGTCTTCACTACGCTTTTTTTACAAAATTAATAAATCTTCGTCTATTGTTAACATTGCGGAATTATTCCGGCAGGCGCCAGAAATTTAACTTTAAATAACAAACAGTACATCATGATGTGAATTTAACGCCCTAAACGTAATGAATAGGAGACGATAATTTATATCTCTGGATTGAACATTATATCATAAAGTAGAATGGTAGCATCATAGTTGTATTTACTTTTCCACTTTAATACGCTTTGTTTGGTCCCTAATATGATAGATGATGTATGACATTCGAAGATTATTCTTTGTCATAGTAATTTTTATATTTAAAGTACAAAAAATATACTCTCTCAAAGGCCGGCAACGCATCAACTTCTCTAGTGTCGCGCCTTGGGCGTCCAAAACCACCTTTGTGATTCCACCGCTCTTTTGCCTCTTAAAAAAAAAACTAACCGTTCTCTTGTGTTTCGTGATCGAAGTCTTAGGCTTAGCATTTTATCACATTTAATGTAAAAAGAGGTAATGAAAAAAAAACAACGCTTTAATCTAACTAACATGTTTGAATCACAGACTTCGAAATGTCTAAGAATATTTATAGTTAGATCATGATGTACAAATTTATATCACGTATGTACATTAATGTATGTTCTTCCCCTCCGTACAATGTCGTTGGCATGTCGCGACAGGCATCGTCTCCGCTCCACGACCTCTGTTGTCGAAGATTGACCTCACTGACAGAACAAAGAGCCGATGATACTAGCTCTTCATTAAATCTTTATTAGTATTTGAGACGCTTAAGAAATGCTCGTGGAAAACGATGAAATTTTTTTAACGAGTAACAACTTTTTTAAATACATCAGTCGCATCAATTTTTTTTGTTTTAATACAACTTTGTACACTTCTCCATTGTTTTTAATTGTAAAATTATTAGTAGATTTTTGTTAATTGCCAATCTTTGCAAAAGTACACTCCCTTCTTGAAGGTCTCTAAGTCGTATTGGTTTGGAAAGAAGAAAAAAAAGAAAAAAACGGTTATAAAAAGTATTATCTCCAAATCTATCCTCTTTATAATGTTAGTATACATTGTTAAATAAAAAAAATAATGTTAATTCCGAATTGTTCCAATGAAAGAACAAGAAGTAAAAGATTAATCGACATAAATAGAAGAAGTTAACAAAATGTTTTGAAAAAACATTTTTCGTAAAGTAGCGAAAAGGGTTTCGCTTTGTTCAGACCATTCCGAGCAGAATTCAAAAGTTAGCACGACATTCGGACAACCTTTTCAAGTCAACCCTTTTCAATATTAAGCCGCGACGTAATTTCGCTCATTCCTTGCCTTTATTTAATTGCTTACGATTATGTCCTAAACAGGTAACAAAAAACAAAAACATACATAAACAAAGAAAAACGAATTGAAGAAACTTTTTAATCTCCCGTAAAAACTGGTTAAGTATTAAATAACTAAGACTGCTGGCAACTTCGTCGGTGTGGAATTAAAAAGAAAATTTCATCATCATCATCTGCATCTGCTCACTATACATCATCACAAACAGATTGAAAACCTACCCCATTATTCGCAGTGACTAGGCCATAGTCAACGCTGGCCCAGTGCGGGTTGACTTCACACATATCTTTAAATTTCTACGCAGATATGTGCAGTTTGTATTATGATGTTTTCCTAAAAATATATAAATATATTAACATTGTAAAAACGGCGCGCGCGAAAGACAAGAGACGATCGATAAAAAATTGTGTTCTTTTTCTTATTTGATTACTTCTTCTTTTATTTTATGGCTTTTCTGTTAAATATATAAAAACTCCTTGGATTTATAGAAACTGCATAAACAAAAATATATTTTACTACCTTGAACGTGGACATTTTTTCGCGTTAATTTGTTTTTAAATTTTTGTCTCTTTTAACCTTTTGCTGTACTTAAGTTACTTCGACTACAATTATCTACGTGTGCCATTTCTATTGAGACTTGTTACGCAAAAGAAATTGGATTGAAGAAATTTAATTTGCCGCAACAGCTGGCTCTCGCTTCGTCGCGCTCAAAATAATTAATGATAACGCACTTTTATCGTAAATGTACACGTTTTGATTTTTAAATCGCTTCTAGTATCGAATTCTTTTATATACTGGGTAGATTACTTCTTGCGTAAGAAGTATTTTGAAGTAATTTTCGTTGAGGATATTTTCGGCAACGTATCTTTGGGTCATTTAGTATTTCGGTTGTCTGGGCGTCGATTTGCTCTCTTCCATAATAAAAAGTATGATAATAGAATTTAAAAAATATCGAGAGTTGCATCATAGTATGCGGATTTATATATTCTTATTTCAAAATAATCGATATAAAAAATATATTTTTATTACCAAAAAAACAAATTACAGTACTTTTAGGAATAATAAGCGTATTGTGTTGGCAACACCAAAAGTTTTGGTAACAGAGATTTTAGAATGACAACACAAATGGAGAACCATGGCGTGGGTAGCCTGAGAAGCTCTTTTAGGCGATACCCGCCAGTACCGGAGCGCCAGTATACTGCTAGTAGGAACTAAAATTAAATTAATTATTTGGCCATCCGCTATTTTGACGTTTATAAAATAACTCCGATTCTAATATCTAACAGTACCTTATTCACTAATATTACACAGACATAATCGACATCAGGCGACAAAACTAGCTTTACATAGCTTAGGATATGTGTACCACATAGCTTAGGATATCTAGTTTTCAATCGCTACCACAACCGGACACTACCGGAAGCACTGTTGCGTCCTGTCACTTCGAACCGTAAAGAAAAAAAAAAACAGTATTTAAATGTTATTCTTTTTTTAAATAATAAAGTTCCCAGTTAAATCATAGTTTATGTAACCTTACTGTCGACGTGTAACAAACGGTACGTTTAACCTTTTAGATCGCTATTCGAAGTAGCAATGATGGAATCAATGGGGGTTGGGAACCCATTTATAAACCACCCAAGATAAAAATACACCACTTAAAGGTTTCCAAACGATCTAATAATATGTTGAACTTTGAAAATGTCACCGCACGTACAAAGTTTCATTGATATATACTCTGAGATTGTCAAATTAATTTGATTTAAGAAGACAGGTATAATTAACTTCTAGGTATAATTACGAGTTTATACGAAGATGTAAGTATAAAGAAGATATGCTGACGTGCATTTCTTGCTAAATAATCTACTGTGGATGGCTATAAAGGTAGACGAAGACCTAAGGTGTGGATGGATTGTTTGAAAGAGGACATACGTTAGAAGTTTGTAAGTTCAGATATTACGTGCCGACCCTCTTTAGGGAAAAGGACAGGTTGGTGATGACAACTAAAAATCTATGCGTAGATGCAGAGATAATTATAAACTAGAAACTTTTTTGCATCAAACTTTTTACTTATAAAATTACATCTTGCCAGTGTGATAAAGAAACTGTGCACACGTTTGCGCGGAATTAAAATAAAAACTTAATTAGTCTAATTACTACTATAGTCTAGTAGAATATGGTAGTAATTTGATGTTGCATTAATTGAAAAGAATTAAATAACTCCGTAAGGATGACAACAAGAAAGTCGTTGCGTTATTCAATTTCAATGCAAATTCAAAACAAGAAAACATAACAGTGCTCATAAATTTTGTATTATCATATCCTTACACAAATAACAATGGCAGTTTGCCAAACTAACTTAACTAGTATCCATATTAACATATATATATATAATTTTATTATCAAATCAAGAATATATTTTTATATGTCATAAAATCTTGATAAAGTCATTGTAGTTTCTCCACCTCTACAGTAGTTATTACTTTTATAGCATAAAGTGACAAATATGGAAGCGGCCACCACCATCCGCTAAAACTAAATGTTGTCAATAGACATCAACAATTGGAGATAGGTGTTATAAGAAAAGGGGATAAACGAGCCTCGAGATCATAGAGGTTGTCGTCGTCCATGGAGCAGATGCTTCTTCGTTGCTTTCAATCAACAAAGGAAAGGACATACATATAGAGAATCCCTTTCCTATGCATCAGGTCCTTGCCGTTCATATTCTTTATAAGAAAATATTTGGCGAGGGAAAAACGACTATAATTATGTTTGCGGCACGCACACTCATCAGATGGCATTACTTCCATCAACGCCAGTCTACTCTTTGGTATTTCTTTTTCTTATTTCCACACCTACATACTGCTTGCTTTGCATGTGTGAGTTTTTTTTTATATGTACATACAATACTCTCTGTGTGTTTTTTTATAACGGGCTATTCGTGTACTATATGTGGGCTCAACCACTGTTTGTTACTGTTAGAAATCTACCGTACGCCCATAAAAATGAATCATAATTGAAACCGTATACTTGCTTTGCATTGGATTCGGTGTAGAAAACAGTAGGGTTATTTTAGTTTTTTGAATACTGTTATTAACTCTACCCTTTATGCTCCTACATTCAATAGTTCAAGTCACGAATGTACAATTTATCACCGTCTTTCAGAAGACGGTACATTAACACAAATGGGCCGCAGCGGCCGTGCTGCCTTCCGCCTCGCTGACGTGTTAGTTTGCATTGTTGAAAATAACGGTTCCATATCAATTTACGTATACAATCGTTGGCTATACGAAAACAATTTCCTACATATTCATTTAATTTAATAGCTGTTAGGTTGAAACTTCCTTCAAAATCAATTTACTATTGGCTTCCTTCGAAGTAATTTTGTGTTGAACTGTTTTTAACAGATAATAAACTTAATCATAATATGCCATTAGTAAAAAAAAAACAAATGATGGTCACAGAAAACTTTTTCCAATACTCTTAAAATATTCTTATTATCTTATAAAAAATGCCTTCACCTTGTTGGAAGAGGAAGGAGGGAATCCGTTTTCTGTGGAATGCACTGGAGAAAGCTTAGTTCCAGCAGTGGGCACACAAAGGCTGATGAGCTCGGTGCCTACAAAAGTTAAGAGTGCCTAAATAGTCGACAATGCTAGCCCAGTATGAGTTTTGACTCCACAAATATTTTCTAATTTCTTTGCAGTTATGCGCAGAGTGCATCATGATGTTTTACTTCGCCATAAGAACGTTTAGGCGTCAAAAAAGCAAATATTTTGTAATTTCTTCAAATACACAAATACCTAGAAATTACAAGCTTCATCATCATCAGCCCTTGTCTGCCCACTGTTGGACATAGCCCTTTCCCAATGCGGTCCACAGTATGCGGTCCTCCGCTTTCCGCATCCAACGACTTCCTGCCATCCACACCAAGTCGTCGTTCCACCTGGAGGGAGGACGACCCACACTCCAGCTCACTCCCTTGTTTCAATGCCAGCTTAATATAACATAAATAAAGAAATCGTGCAACGTTATTTATTTCAATGTTTTACTGTTTACAAAGTAATTGAAATTTAAAACAGCGACAAAAATACAATGTATTTGAGTGGCTCTGTCGAGAAGAGATTAAAGGCGAGCATTTCCGATAAGCTATAAAGGCAATGTGTTCCGCCGCTGATGGACATTCGACACTGAATCGATTTTATGTAACGACCTGAAGTTTTTTTTACTTCACTACTTTCGTTTCGATACGACAGTAAAATAAAAATTGATAGAATATGAATTACTTTTATCTTATAGTAATATCAATACCTTTTTGTGTAAGGGAATCAACAAAAGATACCTACCTATTCGTTGGGGCGAAAGAAATGATTATGTGTAACTTGACTCAGAACTATTTGGAATATTTTTCTAGATAAGTTGAGTGAATTAGAAAGATGATGTGCGGGAAAGGGACAAAGAAGGACAATACTAAATAAGCAAGGTTACCGTGGCAATTAAAATTCTATTGATTTCATGCTGATGAAGTAACGCGGTTAGAGATAGTTATATGTTTATACAATTATGCAGCATAAACTTCCTGTTAAAATATTGTAAGGATAAATCGCGGATTTCTCTGGTACAAGAAGATAAATTGCTTCCGGGGAGATGATTTAGTACGGTGCGCATTATATAAATCATTGATGTCAATCTGTTCCGACCAGAAACAGCATTGGGACTGCGATTAAACAAAAAATATTAATTAAACACCTTAAAATGTATTAAAGAATTTTTTTTTTTAAAAAAAACAAGCTTTTCTTAAACTACTTGTCAAGACGAATTAAACGGACTCAAACTCGATGGGATTGTGTCGTTTAATAACAAAGTTTCTATAGCCATCTTCCAGCGCCATCTGATCAGCTCTATGTCATAATATTGCATCATCATGCGATTTATAAATGCGTGTTAAATTTTGACTTAATCGGAAATTGAGAAGTGGATAAAATTTAACTTGCAAACTTCGAAGACACGGTGAAGCTCAATAAAAGCTTGTAAATATGTAATAGAGGGTGAATGGTTTATTTTTCTTGGTTACACGTAATGCCAATAAGAACATAAAGTCTTGGAATGGCTGCCAAGGATGGGTCGATGCAGCGTGGGTAGGTCTCTCCTATGATGGACCGATCTGGTCAAGTTTTCGGAAGTATTCTGAATGATGGCGGCCGAGGACTGATCGTCGTGACGATCTTTGACCGTCCTACGTCCAACAGTGAACGTGTAACTGATATGATGATAAATAAATTTGCAACTAGCTTGCTTGTTCAGAGACCACATAAAATCAATATTGAGATAAAATTTAACAGTTTTTTTTTTATTTTTATTTGTTTAAAACACTAACACTCGCGGTATTCTTAGAAAATACAGAACGTATTTGAATAAAACAAAGGCATTCCATTCCTTACACGTGAGTTTGAACAATTCCCTTGTCGCTTGTGTGTGTCAAATGTTTTGTCACTTGTACCATCGCGTCCGTTCGCGGTGTTCCATCTTAAAAGCTACTGTCGCTTAAACGTTTCGTACATATTGAGTTGACAACACGGCCACGAGCTACGATAGGCTAGCTAGGATGCTGTTTTTAAATATGTTTGTTTGAAAAAAGTCGATCAGTGGTCAGAGTAGATAGACATCTAATTGCGTTTTCCAGTTTTTGTGCTTCTCATTCGTTAATTTGTAAGGGACGGAGTTTGTGGACAAGGCGATCTTTATTGTGGAACACCGCAAATGGTTGGGATTGTACAAGCAACTTAGTTAATTAAGTGCACGACAAGTTGCGGTAAGACAACTTGGGAAGTCTGGCGACTGTCCTAACTCAACACTACTGCACCTGTCGAGAGTTTATTAAACAGACTAGCTGTCGCCCGTGTCTTCGTCCGCCAAGATTTAACAAATACCTAAGTCTATGCGCTGTTCCGAACAATAATCTATCTCTATGCTAAATTTCATATAAATTACTCTTTAATTTACAATTATGAAAATTAAAGTGTTTTTAGTTTAGTAAAATACTAGCGCAGATTTTTGTTTATTTACTAACATTTCTTTTACCACTGAAATTAAGCTGTAGGCTTGTTAGGATATGATTTACAATAGTCGAAAGACGAGATTCGAACTTTCGACAACGTGATTGGAAATACCTTAACCATTAGGCTATTGGCGCTTGTTTCAATTACTTAAATTTCGTTTTTATAATTAGTATAACATGGGAAATTATAATTTTGTAGTAATTTTCAAATAGAGATTTCAGTAATTTCCAGTCGTGCAGAACGTGCGTTATTTTGTTGAGAAAAAATTGATTTCGTATAAAACAAAAGACGGTCGTGTGTCCTACATCATCACTCACCACTGTCGGTTTTGCTGTCAACCGTAAGAGATATTTGAATACAAGTACTGAAAACATAAAATTACGCATTTCTCTCGTTACATTGTTAATAAGATTTTACCACTGATTTCGCGATAAACAATTTCTTCTCAACTTCGTACAAAGTAGTTAGAATGCAAATCATTATAACTGTATCGGGCTGGCGTCGAATTATGCGGCAACATGCATAATGACGATAATAAAAGTATTGTAAAATACATACATGGAACTATATATAAACTACCATAGTGCTATATAGCTTTGGTAAATCTTTTATACAGGCGATGTTTGTCTACAAAACTTATTCAATATGAACGACGCGACCACCAAAGGGTCTGCCGCCTGGAAATATATGTGGCGAGACAGCACTGTCCACATCGTGTATTAATATAATACCGTCTAGCCACAGCGCCATCTGTTATTGCGCGGCACAAACAGCGTCAACAGGCGGCATTTGAAGACGCCAAAGTAGCTGGTATTATAGCCCATAAAAATCTTCATTTGCTAATACGTTGCCTTTAATTGAAAGAGGAGGAGACGTACAGAATATATCCCCTTCCTATGCTTTCCTTTCTCTGTCAAATACACTTATAAAGGACAACAAAGTTTACGTTTCAAGAAACAATACTTGAGGTTACTAAATCTTTAGCTAAAATAAATGAGTACTATGAAGGTTAAGGTTTTAAGGTATGAACTGAGGGTTGTAAGTTTGAAAAATTACCCGTTTTACTTTTTTTTTTCAAGCTTCAAGTGACACAAAACGGTAAACATTATTTATGCTCAGACCGTATTACATTTACCTTTATGCACGGTTGAGATGTTTTGATAAATGTTACAATTTCTTTAAGTAATAAAACGTTTTATTCTACATAAGATTGTGGACGGGAACACGGCAGGATCTTACTAACGAGTATTTAGTCATGAATCGGTCCAATCGGATTTTTTCCCGTTATGCCGATTCATTCTATGAATGCACTAAACACCAATACAATCCATCTTTTTCGTTGTATATTAAATAAAACAGAACCTAAAAACTAAACATTATAATTACGACTGGAGGTCTTTCAAGAAGAGCGTACGTCCCCTACGTTTCTCTTAACGGCCGGTCATTCTGTGATTCCTCTGGTGTTGCTATCCATGGGCATCTGATGTAATAATTTTAGGCGATCCGCGACCTGTTTGCTCCCTTTTCCTGTAAAAAAAACACTTTTGTTTGACAAAATTCGAACGATGTTGAAACATCGAAAAATTTATAAACACTTCCGCTATGATAAAACAAAAGAAGACAAAGGCATCACTTCAATTAGGAGCAACGACAAAAGCAGTCGCTCGACAAAGCGACTCGTTTTAATCAGATCAATCAAAGAAAGAGCTATGACAATAAGCTTCGTTAATTATAAGAAAATCATGAATCTTCAAGTCATTTAGAGTAGGCAGAAACATAAATCTTTCCATAAAACAATTTTAACATAACGTAATATATAAATTACATATTAATATGTAAATGAATTATATATATTTCAAGCGCCAACAGCCTAATGGTTAAGGGTACGGACTACCGATCTAGTGATCGTGGGTTTGAATCCCGCCATTCGACTATTGTCGTGGACCAAATCGTAAAACAAGCTTTTCCAAGCTTACTAATAATGGTCACAAGAAACATTAATAAATTAAGAAAAATCTGCTCATGTTTCCTTAAAAATAAAAAAAATGGAGCGCCAGTAACTTAATAGTTAAGGGGAAGGACTACCTAGCAGACATGGGTTCTAATCCCACTCTTCAACTATGATGACGATGCCCTCCGTGACGTACGAATGGCGAATCTTGCTTTCTCCGAGAGTGTGATCTTAGGTTACGTGTAACCGATTCAACTATAGTATTGTATCGTGAACCACATAATAACCTTTTTCAAGTTTACCTAAAATGGTTCCAAGAAATGTAAGTAATTTAATAGAAAATCTACTTATATTTACAGGACCGGTCATCGTGGCAATCGATGGGGCAGGCCTACGTTCAGCAGAGGACTAAATTAGGCTGATAATGATGATGTTGATGATGAATATTTACAAATGAAAACCTTCTCATTGCCATTGAAAAGAACGGAGTGATACAAAAAGAATTTCTTAAAGGTGATGGGAGAAGTGAGCAGCTCAACTTAGCTTATGCCAGTTGAAAACCCGGTGTCCAGCTGGTATACTGCTCCTTTCCCAAGATGTTAAAAGGAGATTAGATAATCTACGGTCATACACCAGTTGTAAACTCAAAAGATTAATATCGTTTAAAAAGTTTTTAATGTTTTAAATTCGAATGATATTATAAACGAACTTAATAATCTAGATTTCTTCATGAATTCACCCGAAATTGAAATCTCTTTAAAAGATTCAACGAATGAAATTATTCTTGGCATTCTCTGCGTGCGAATTTGTGAGAATTTTTCTTCTATGTAAGTAATTAGATCACGTACTTCCATTGCACGCTTTTTAAAGGTTAATGCCACGATAAACAGGTTTACCACGCGTCGATGCCACCTTTTTATTTTAGTCGTGTTAAAATACAGTGAACTGACAATTTATTAAATCTTCAAGTGACGACAGACATCTGTATAAACCAGCTAAATTACGGATACGTTGTACAAGTTATAAATCAATTTCCTAACGTCGTAACATTCTGAAAGTTTATAGTGTTTTTTATAACAGTAACTTAATCAATCTTACCCCTGGCGATCTTTGGCACTACGCCCAACAGTGGGCGACATGTGACTGATGTGATGATGAACCTAACGACCAGATTACACTATTCTAGTCCAGCGATCGAATTAAGCTGGATTATGAAAGCAAAAATGAAATCCTGTACAGAACGAATTGTCTTTATGGACAACAATGGATTCAACAGATTGCTGTTGGATCCATTGTTGGTTTATATTATTCCAGTTGTAATGCAATGTTTAATAAAATCGCTGGATTGGAATAATGTAAACTGACTTTAAGTCACAGCTTCCATTATTGAATCTACGACAGTTACTATTAAACTTGTCCATTTTTTTCAAATTATACATGTAGGTTGTGCGACAGGACCTATCGTAAGTTACACTGTGCAACAGACACTAAGGGTTGATAGATAAATTGCTGTGTATGATAGATGTATAGCATTTATGTGTCTGTTTGTGCAAGCATGGCTGAGTATTTATGTGTTGTGTGTGCGAATGTGTATGTCTGTGTGGGCAATGAGTGTGGGCGAGCTCAGTGCATATGTTGACCGTGCTTCGTATGTAAAACGCTTTCATATTTGACACTGGTATAAATTAAACGCTTGTAATGCGTGTTCACAGTTAGAGCTGACTTAACTGATGTTACGTCATCATTTCTTGTTATATCTAAATCAAGTTCAATGATAATTATTTGCACGAACGTCGCTTGTACCCGTCATATGATCCCCGGCGTCTATAAATTTAATTAATTCCTTCAATTAATCCGGCGCGTTCGCGTTGACGCTGACGAGATGAGAATCTCGAGTGATTTTTAATGACATTATTTATCGCGACAAACACTATGTTTAAAATACATTTATTATCAATGTAAACATTAGATTTTGCATTATTTATACAACGTTAACTCAGATAAAATAAATTAACGTCAATAGCCTAATAGTCAAGGGAACAGATTACCGATTACGTTGAGAGTTTGAACACATTCGACTATTGTCGTGTATCATAACCAATAGCCGACAGCTTAATTCGTGTGGTAAAATACAGATAAGTAAATAAAAAAAAAAATTAACACTTCAATAGTAGACTGATAACCATCTGACACAAACATGGACACTGATGATATTGTAATGGATTGTAATGGACATTTTTCGTCATTCACTTCTGCATAGATATATAGGACTCTTATAAACTTCACATTCAGAGGCATCAATGGAAAACTACAACTCGTTATAAACGAACAACGACTTAGAACAAAAGTAGAGCAAGGAATCTAGTATAATTTCTTCCTATTACTGGGAAATACGTTTCTGTGTTTTTTAAGAGAAGGGGTAAACGAGTGACGTCATCACGAGGTGATTATCGACGCCTAGAGAACTGTATTACGAGGAAAACAGATAAATTGTTAACCTTCGTGATCTTTTACAAGATTTCATAGCCAATAAAAAATCAAAGGAAATGACTATTTTATTTAGTGATGATGATGATGATAATTCCAATACCAGTCGGAATTAAAAATACAAATGATAGAGTAATCTTGATAATCTTGAACTAAGCTTACATTGGTATCGCCTAGTTAATAACATAATTCTGTATGCACCGTTTAGATTAAAACTTGCAGTATTAATGAGCATTTGCGGTTAGATTCCGGCTAAACAGCCAAAGTTAGTGCAAACAAATTACACACAACACTGAGCGCTTAAATTAGCCTTGCATTAAAATATAAACATATCTTCAAACATACCGTATGCTGGGATATATAAAGAATAAAGTCAGTTGTTGAATTAAGTTTTCAAAGGCAATATGTTGATAAAACGATATACGATTGTTTGCAGTTTTCGTTACAGTAGTCGTGATCAAAACGCTTGTTTGAATTCGTGTGTCTTTATTTGAGTCATAACTTTTTTGGAGCTATTTCTGCTAGGGTTTTAATGTATTTAAATAATTTTTTGGCGTTGGTAACATTTCATCTAGAAAACTGTTCGAAGAAACGAGGGAAGTACGAGAAAAAAAGGGTCGGTTGGACATTCTGTCTCGAGCAGTGAAGAAAAAAGAGATTGTAAAAGAAAATGAATTGTGAATCACTTATCAGTTGTATTATTTTATATTTCTTACTGTGTTTTGACGGTGGAAAGTCAAGGAAGGAAAGAATTATAATTTATCTTGACTTTCCTTTACAAAATATCTCAGATTTGTTAAGTATCGTTGAGTCTTAGGAAAAAGTAGTTTAAATATATAATTTGAATGTTACGGAGTCTATTGAGCGAACATTACTTCTGATCGAGACGTTTTTGATCAAAGAGAAATGATGTGGGTAAGAGTGGATGGAGGTGCTCGAATTAACATATTGAATCGCTCGAGAAATTGTCATTCTGCACAAGACTTCCGTCCGGAAACGACAAACGTATTTCCTGAATGTTATTCACAATGTTGTGTTTTCTATTCCGATGACAAGGGTGGCGTTTGTGTTTTGTTAATCCATAGACAAGTTCGGACCGCCATACTCGGAGACTGCACTAAGGAATTTACTATAAGAGTTATAACAAACCAAAACAATTGAACGCAACCATTTAATAGCACAGAATAGAAAACTCATCTTCGGCTTTTATCTGTCTATTACAGACCTTCCCCAATGCCTACCACAGTATGCGGTCCTTTTTTCGTATCCAATAAAAATAATATAATAAAAATATTTTTTTTACCGTACGACCATTTCAAAGTGACTTAGAACTGCGCGTTTTTTTTTCTTTCAAATTATTTTTCTATTCGAGAATAACAAATGGATACGGTTGGTGTTTTGAATGTTTATACAATCGGATGTTCTAGAGATAAGATTGGATTCTTATAAGAATAGTGATAATAATTCTCCTGCAGGTGATGCTATTGCGTCATTATTGTAGATTATAGTCCAATGTAAGATTGCAGCGTAAAGTCAAAGTAAATCACTAGTAACGAAGGTAGATAGGCAGAGATTACATTGATATATTAGTATTGAAGTATTCACGTTATAAATGTTAATATTTAATTGGTTATATTTGAAAATAAACAATAAGTTTAATTGAAAAAGCATTGTTGTACTCCATACGCTTCATGTATATATTTCGACTTATTTAAATTTGTTTCAATTCGCTCCGTACGTTTGTATACACAACGAGACTTATGCTAAATAAAATAAATATTTATTACATCCTACATGTTGCTGGAAATAATGAAAATTTTCATAGGAAAGATAAACTCGTGGTAACAAAATTGAATGAGATATTGTTGATTTACTTTCTTCATACTTGTATGAACCATCGTTATTAATAATCGAAAAACGTATATGTATGATATTTTATTTTATTTATAACATCTTTGAAATTATTGTGTTTTTGTAGTAGTTAAATAAATGTTGGAATGGCGACCATGGACAGGTCGAAGCGTTGGCAGGCCTCCCGCAAGATGCACCGATGACTTGGTCAAAGTTGCGGGAGTGCACTGGATGCGGGGGCACAGGACCGGTCACCGTGGTAATCGATTGGAGAGGCCTACGTTCACCAGTGGACTATTTTATAATGATGATGATGATGATGACTAGTTTTGCTAAAATACTGAAGAATAGTAAAGACTGAATTGACAAAGACAAATTTAATAAATGAAAAGCATTTGTAGCGACCACATAGCAAGGTATAAAAATATGTTGTTGAATGTTTTTTACGATATTTTTTTATAAACAAGAGACGGGCAGCGACCACGAAACAGTACCAATCCCATTCACCCTGAAAAAGAGCCTCCGATGGGCTTGAAACAAGTCGGTACCGACACCGGGTGAATACATTAGTGTTACATGTTTTATATTTCCTTTAATTTGTACCAGTTAAACAATAATGTAATTTTCTTTTTTGTTGTTAAAGGGTCAATGTCAAATGTGAAATACACAAAAAATGAATTAAAGTACAATCTCATAGTGAGGTAATTTAGAATACTTAGACGTACATATGACAGCGCTTTACTTGGATCTCTGACGTAAATCCAAGGGTCAATGTCAAACGACAAATATATTCTGGCGACTTAATGAGATCTTTTCTACCTAAAATCCCCTTTCTGATTCGTACCGATCCGGACTCAATAAAAATGCAAATTCCGGTATAATTTTCGGCTTATATCGTTTTACGTTGTACCCTGTGGTTAGAGTACTTTGATGTGAAAATCTTATAGTGAATATAGGATTACAAGAAATGTAAACGGGACCTGTTGTCGTTGAAGAATCGGACCAATCGATGTTAAAAAAAAATGTTAATCCTTCACAACGAAAGTCAATACCACAGCTCCGTATGTCCAAGCTAGTTACATCCGACGAAACATTATGCTGGCCGTCTCTGACGTCACAATGTGCAACGCTGTGACGTCACAGGTGAAACAGCAGAAGTGAAAACAATACACTAACGAAGATTTGCTTTCGTATAGCGAAGATCTTTTTATTTCTCGAAGTAGCAAATATTATTATTATATTTTGACAAAACTGTTAACTGTAGCAGTCAGAAACGTCCCTTAGTGAATCTACTAAGTGCGTTGTTTGCGTGCGAATCTATACTAAGTAAGACCATTTAAAACTCCTATTGAACGATAGAAAGAAACGATTACTGCAGTATAATTTCTAATTTTCCCAAAGTACCTTTAAATAATGGTTTCGTACGAAATGTGCTCGAAACTAAATCCATTATCATTTTGACAACGCCACGTCTGAAACTGGTGAACGGCGTGTAGATTTATGTACGTAGTTTAAACAAGTTTTCACTGCCATTGACTTTGATGAATTAACATTTTTTTATACTATTGAATATTAAAATAACAATCATTTAACAGCAACAAATAAGGAAGCGGGAAATTAATATAATGGTTTATTTTTTGTATAACCTGGCCGACGACTTAGTGCGGACGACAGGAAGTCGTTGGATGCGGAAGAAGGACCGGATACTGTGGAAGGCACTGGGCCTATGTCCAGCAGTGGGCAGACAGGGCTGTTAATGATAATTTATGTTTTTCAGTGAGCAAGATTATGCGAACAAACGTCTCGCAGTGGACCTTAAGCTGATGATGAAGTTTCACCTTCAACCTGCCCTTTTCTCTACGTATCTCGGCACAGTATGTACTACAATTCCATACAACTCTGTCAACCGTCATATCTAAACTCCCGCCACACGCATATCCTCTTACAAACAGTCCATCCACACCTTCTTCGGTCTTCTTCTGTCTTTATAGCCATCCACATTCAATCTTTAACCTCCTTGTTTATGTGCTCATCTCTTTTATCACGTCCATACCACGCTAACCGTTTGCTTCTCAATTTTTCTAGCACCGGCGCTACTTTTTAACTTCATTTAATATGTTAATTAATTTAGGTCTATGAAGTTTATATGATGTTAATCATAACAGCCGTCAGTTTTTTTAATCAACTGTTACTTAGGAAGTAACCCGTTCACTACTATCCAGCCAATTAGAGTTATGATGTTCAACTGTTTCCCCCCTTTGAAATAAACACGAGACAAAGTCTCTTGATACGAATGTGACATTCTAACAAACATCCACCTACGTAACATTTGCCCGAGGTGAGTTATTTTCGTTTCAAGTATATTTATACATACTTTTACGCAATGGAATATATGTCCGTATTCCGAGTGGGAAAATAACCATATATCAACTATAGATGCCTAATATATTGTCCCTTAATTTGTTTTTCTTTATGTCTCCGTAAGTAATATATAGTATCTGTTTGTATTGTTTTTAGTATTTACCTTATAATAGGAGTCAGCTGACAACCAGCGTGGGGACCGTCCAGGCTGTGCCTGCATATGCTGAGCTGGCGGCTCCTTTTGCCACACATTTATTTATTGTTTTGTTTGTTATTTGTTTTTTCTAATTTTTTGTATCTTTGTGTGACAATAAATCTGTATCTTTCTTTCTTTCTTTAATATAATAAACTTTTTTTTGCATTAAATGAAAATATTTTTCGAATTAACTTTGTATTATAGAAAGGTTTATAATAGTTGCTCCTTTCTAATGATCACAATGATCACGTCGCGGGCGCAATCGCGCCGATTGGTCGCCCTCTCTGGGCGCCCCCCCCCCCTCGCCTGCCCCACATTGCCCTTCGCGTCGTTAACATAAACTATAAATATAATAATATAAACTATTAATGCCTTAAATACATGAACCCACACTTATTCACATTAATATATTTGATAAAAACACACCAAATTACAGATTCCTTTTTGTTCCAAAATCCTTTTTAAGTTCATCCTCTCCCCTGTACAATGGTTCTTCAATGAATCTGAACTTAGTACTATACACAACTAGATGTTATATACTATAAGTATTAACTTGTTTGAGTTTGTAAAAGCGTCTTAATAAATCTCCAACTTCAAAGAGATGCATATAAATAACGTCTCCAAGATTTAGCTGTAAACTTAATCAAAGTTTTACTTTCAACAAATTCTGTCTGATGATATCTTCGCTACCCGCTTCGGAATCGAATTTTCAAAATCATTTAATTTAAATTTTTAATATTCCTAAAACTTAACCTTTCTTTCATTTTTCAAATAAACTTATAGTTAATCTTGTTTTAAAAAATATATAATTCAACTTATAATTATATAACTTTAAAAAAAATATCGGATATGAACCACAGTAAAACCGGTCGTATTGGCTGACCACGCAATCGGTTATTTAGGATATTTTCCCATTGGGAGAGATTTGGAGCCTCCAATGGGCTTGAAACTAGTCGGTGCCGAAACCGGATGGTGACGAGTTAGCCGTTTCATCTTTACAATAATATCTCACGTAAGTTTAAACAGTCTGTGAGTGTTGTTGTAAACATTGGATATTTCAAAAACGTTCAGTTCGTAATATAGATATTAAGTTACAATGTCATTGTGAGGGGACTCCCTCACGTGCGCGGCCACTGTACGCTCCGTCGTGCACAATTCGTTTGATCATTCCACCTCCAATGCTATTTACGTGTTCATCAGAATAGACATTATCATAGCCAGAAAAAAATATTATCGAGCTCAATTTTTTTTTTTATTAAATTTAATTCAATATTTTACATATTGATGTATATACCTTACTCGTTCGAGAATTTAACCATGTACATCTTTTTTTTATTAAATAACAGATTTTTGTTAACTTACTAGTATTATTTTAACCATTCCAAGTAAGCTTACAAAATTTTGTGTTAGGATGTGGTGCACGACAATAGTCGAATGGTGGGATTCGAACCCACGACCACAAGATCAATACTTTAATCTTAACAATTGGCTATTGGCCTCGCGCTTCGGTTAGATTACTCAGAATCGATAAACGGTCACTGAGGAGGACTTAATGTGTACACTAAGTCTACACTAAGGGAGTATATATTTAAACCACTTTAAACCACTCACTGGGGACATAAAGTTGGATGATTTAATATTATTGGGTACTAAAAATACATTCAAATTACAAAATTAGAAAATTCACTACTACAGAAGTGTCATAAATAAAATCTCAGTAAGCAGACATTTGTTAAAACTAACCTTCAAAATAACGCAAGTCAATACTTCCGTGAATATTTGAAAGTTAAGAGAAATGTGTTTTGCAGCTTCTCCGTCCGAACTATCTGTTGTGATACCTTTGAGACCTGTTCTTAAGGTAAATATTTGTCCAATGTTGAAACAGGTATCAAATGCAATCTCTCAAAGAATCATTGCGTTACCTAAATCTACATACGTTTGGAATTGAAAACCGCATTAGCAACGCACCTGTTCCTCTAGTATTGCAGGTGACCGTGGGCGTCGATAATCGCTCTTATGATCCCGCCGCTCGTTTGCCTTCTGGTATAAAAAAAAAAACAGTAAGAAAGAAATATAAAAGGCAAATCGTAAATGAAAGAAGAAAAGTCAAAATGTAAAATATATCCCCTGAGTGAGTTAAGTGACCGAGTGGGCCGACCGACGGGCACTAGTTACAAAGAAAGCACCGAAGGGATGACCCTCGTTAAAGCTGAGCTTTCAGGGACGTATAATAGAATGTTTTGTCGGTACTTTCGCTTCGGAATGTTTTGGATTACGTTCATACCGACCTCTTTATTAGTCCCATTTCACTACTAACTCCGCTCGTGTTGTATTTTAAATTTCATTATGAACTTTATTTTTATTTATAAAAAAAAAATCAGATGAATAAAGAGGTAGAGGTTACATCAAATTTTAACATGTTCAAAACGTTGTAAGGCGGGTTTCTAGCCTAGTTTAATACACAAATAACATCCATTTTATGATAAAAAAATACGGCCTAAATAAACGTTTTTATAATTATTTATTACATCATCTACCTGCCCGTTTTATGACACAGTATGTACTCTTCCATACATCTCTGTCAACTCACTACACATATCCTCTTTCACACAATCCACAACTTCGGCGTTCCTCTACCTTCATAGCCATCCACATTCAATCTCATCGCCTTGTTTATGTAATTTTATTATAATTTATTTATCATTGTAAATGTATTTTATTTAAACCTTTTTAAATCAAAGTTTCCATTTATAAAATCAATGATATTTTTCCACTATTTTTTTTCTTATAAAATGAAATGAAAACCTTTGATGTAATGATGGAAATTGGATGGTATTTTCACTATATTACCCCAATAGCTTTTAAAGCATCGAATCCTTGGCCATTCTCTAAGTACATTCTCGTCGAGTCCGAGCTTTGCTGAAATGACGTAAGTCGATCGATTACAAGATCCAATTTTATCAACAGTAAATAACTCTATGACAAAGTTCTCTCCTTTGATACCGCTCAATAGAGAATTTAATTAGTTTACCAAGTTTAAATTACACCTTTTAAGATTTAAATTACTATAACATTATATTTCAAATAATGTCATTAACAAAACATAACTTTAATACGAAAAGATGTAGCATACATGTATTGTATGATATAGCATTTAATATAGTAAAAGAAAATATACAATGATATGTAAAGTCAACCTACACTGGATTGACTTTATATATCTTGGTTTACTACGCCCTAGTCACTCCTAATACAAGCCAGGCTTCGAGCCCCTTAGTAAAATACAGTGAGCTGAAGATAGGTACTTGAATATATTAAACAACAATTTTTATAAATAACCTTATACAAGCACGAACCTTTTTTTATCGTGGTTAAATGCCTCACATAACCTACCATTGTGGGGACAAAGGCCGACTAAAAATCCACGGTGGCCGCCAACTTTGAACGCGCCGCGGCATCTCCAGGACACAACCGTCGTAATTCAAACACGAACCTAACTAACTAAACAACCTTAGTTGGACTGAGAAGAGAGGTTGCTAATCTAATGAGAAAATCTTAAATTAAAAAAGTATATAATAAATTTATAAGAAGTCGGAAAATTCCAAAATTGTCAAATACTACAAGACTATTAATTTTGGTAGCAAATAAAAAAGACATGAAAACGGTCGTATAATGTGTCGTTAACAGGACGGCAACATATTGGGCGGTTTAAGGTACGCCCGATAAAACATTACAAGAATAGAAAGCTCTCTTATTTTTATATAAAAGGTGTTTAAGACGCATTTTTAACGTACTTTTAGTCAATGACTTAAACAAATGTCTAAGTGGTAAGTATTTATATTTCACTGGATAAAACTACATGTGGGGTAATTTGAGCTGGCATCGCTGCTGTCCCTCAATTTTGTAATTTTGCAATTTTGTAATTTTGCAATTTTGAAATATGTAATGTGTTAAGCAATGTTAATGTAATGTAATAATTAAATTCCAATTATAATTATAAGTACTAACACTATTTTTAAGCCTATATTAACAATTATATGGATGTATGATCTGAAATAAATGATTATTATTATTATTGTTTATCTCGGTGGACATGGTGAAGACCATCAATTTAGTTTAAGATTTTAGTCTAAAAAATTGTGACTAGAAAAGTATTTTAAACCCGTTAGTTCACTCACCCTGATCCCCCGACGGTCGAAGCTAGTCGGTGCTTACATATCTATACGTGAATTCAGCCGTTATCGGTTGTCGTTAGTAGATTAGTGTAATATCCCACGAAATAATTTGAGTATTTTAAAATTTATCAAAACAACTTTTGAAGCGCCAATAGCGTAATAGTTAAAGGACTACCTATCTAGTGGTTGCGGGTTCGAATCCCACCATTCGACTATTGTGATCGTAGCAAAAACTTTTTCAAGCTGTTTACAAAAAATATTAGTCAATTAACAAAAATCTTCTATTATTTGAATCTAAAAGAGAACCATGTAAACATAATGCAGTTTAATATTGTTGAATGTTTAAATCCAATTTCTTACTTTAATGACGGCCAGTAAAATATTTTATGACAATTTTATTTCCAATAGATAACGGTCATTATCTTAATGTTGATGGACTTAGGAAATTTCCTCTGTTGATATACAAGATTACAGCTTTTTATTTCTTTAATTTTTATACGGCTTCGTTTAAGATCTTTAAAGGCAGTGTTCGCGCCGAGGAGAGGTTGGCAGCACCGACAGTTCGGGGTGATGTCCCCGCACTGTCGGGAACCACGTCATGAAGAGATCGCACAGCGCGAACACTGGTCTTATTATAAATCTCTGTTATATCGTCCAATAAACTATTTAAAACCAACAGACAGTATTTAGCTATACAAACATCGAGCTACGCATAGCGACAACAAACAAAGGCATTTCTCAATGCCTTCCATAGTATGCGGTATGTTACTAATATTATAAACGCGACTGCATGTTTGAATGTTTGGTTATCAGTAACTTTGCAGATTGCTGTCGGAAATATCACAGTAAGTCACTTAAAAAGTTCCTATTTTATTTGCAATCCGAAGTCGAGGACGAATCGTATTTAAGTAATAATTTGACGAAAACGGAAATTTCGGGAGAATTACTGGCGCTGCGTCGACTTGTCCGTGGTCGCCGTTCCAACATTTTGTAGCCCTTCGCAATTCGATACGGACAAGATTACGGGAGTATCCTGGATGAGGGCACAGATCGTTGCGATCTTTGGAGAAGGCCTACGTCCATTGGATATGTGACTGATATATATAAATTGGGAAAGGCCTATGTCCAACAGTGGGCAGACAAAGGCTGCTGATGATGATGATGATGATGATGATGATATATAAATTTAATTGTTTACTGCTTAAGATAAAATAAACTGAGAAAATCATTCTTTGAAGATTGAAACGTTAAAACAAAGTAAATATAATTAATGTTAATTGAATTAATTGAAAAGTAAGTCAGGGTACCGTGTAACAGAAATAATTGATCCTGTAATGGCTTCGGCTCAGTACTTAACCCTTGTCCGCAGCGAGGGTCGCCATGTTAATTTTCTTTACGAAAAGGTAAAAATTTTTCAACTAGAAAATTGCTTTTATATAAAACCGGATATATTACAAGGTAACATTATAAGTAATTATTTCTGAAAAACTAAATTAAATTTAAAATAAGTAAAATTTGGTCCGTTGTAGAAAATATTAAGAATTTTAGTTAAGTTTGAATTTTAAGTTGGAAAATGCAAGATTACTTAGCGATTTAAAAGCTAAGCATTGTTTGATACTTGTGCGCGCAGAATTAATTAAACAGTTTTGTATTATGTTCATACTGTTTTCTAAAAAGCTGCATCCATGTAAATTAATTCATTGTTTAAATTACAGGGAATTTTAAGAGAAATATCGTAGCTTAGTCGTTTTATTTATTTATTTTTTTATTTTACTCTCCAAACGAACAGTAGACATTTAACAACAAAAAAAAAGATAACATTTTGAACGGTTGATATAAAAAACCTCCAGGGTTTATGTTCAACCGTTAGTCGCCGCTGCCCCGATCAGCGCTGATTTTACGCACAGTATACAGTTCTCAAGAGCGTCGGTGGCGCAGTTGTTAAGCGCTTGACCGGACCGGACCGTACTCGACATTGTCCAGGTTCGATCCCC
>JAODUI010000010.1:1641328-1654725 GCA_027563995.1 Papilio gigon | reverse complement strand
TTTATATCTCAACTTACATAAATTGTTTCTGTTTGTATCGAGATATTTTTCTCTTTACGTAGGGCAACAAGGACTATGAATTCCGATTGCTCGGACGTTGGCTGCTTCACCATACCAACTGGAAATTATAACATTACTCTTTTCAACACACATCCTTATTTACATTTCAGATGTTTTATTTTTCTATAAATCTTTTTCCTACTTTTTAAATAATTTAATAGTAGTCTAGTTTGTCGGCGTGATTCTGATGATAGACCATTTATTAGTTAATTATTTATTTATTTATCAATGTCTTTGTAGCATATTAAAAAAAAGAGATTAGGTTAGTCACTTGTCTCCAGTGCAGAACGTCAAGTGCGCTCACCGTAGGGTTTGGAGCCGGGCGGCGGAGGCGCGGCGGCGGGCGCCTGGTCCCCCGCGCCGCGCGCCGTCAGCGAGGGGAACTCGCTGAGGTCCAGCAGCGGGGGCGTCGACGTGTCCCCGCCCTCGCCGAACACGGAGTGATAATTACTGCTAGTGTTGAACCTCGATAGATTACCCATACTTGACTGTAATTAAATGATTAAATTTTTTTAATTAACTTTTCATATGACTCTAATTTCTTTTTATAACAATGAGTTTTTTAGGAAAGTCATTGACACTCAGTATATACAATAATGCCACAAACTTCATATTATTACATCTTACTATTCCACCCGTTGAGGTAGGAACAATTTTAGTGGTTTAACTAACTGAAGAACATTATACTAAGCTTTTTGGTCATGAAACCGTACTTAAATTACTTGACTGAGTTATACTAAAGCTGGTACAAGATTAAAAACCAACCATAGAATTAGAATTAGCTTGTGATAAAGGTGTTGGTATTGGTACTCTTCTATCTGCAAAGGCTCGTTGACCAAATAACGTTGACCTCGAGGCCATGGTCGGTGGTGCACCCCCCGGCATCGCTGTGGAGTTCCGGCCGGGCGACAGCGCCCCGCCAAAGGTTGGTGTCACATGGCCCGAGACACCGCTCACCAGCCCCGACGCCACTCTGCCACCCACACTGACACCACCTACACCACCACTTGCTAGGCTTCTGGGCGCTTGCTGGAAGTTCAAGTTTGCCATAACCTGGAAATTAAAAGAAAATAAACATCAGGGCCATTATCATTGTACCCTTTCCCTTCAGAAAGGGTTGATATCCTACTACTCCATATGTCTCATTGCCATTTAATTCCCATCCAATAATTACTTTATAATTAAAAGAATATTATCATTAAAAAGAATTACAAGTTCAGTTGCCAACAGCCTGGTCATTAATAGTAAGGATTTCCAATAACACTGTCCAGGGTTTGAATCCCACCTTTCAATTATTTTCATAAACCATATCATAGCACAAACCTAGAGCTCAGTTATAATGATGAAGTATTAGTAAATTAATAAAAAAAGATGATCAACAGTAAAGATAAAATGACTTCAGTTTTAACAATATTATTTCACCTATAATGCTATATCAGCACATGAGTTTTGAGGTCAAGTAACTTTCTTGAATGCTACAATACCTACATAATTGCAGACTACAATTCCTAAGTACTGTTTCAATCAGTATGAGTTTATCAATTTAAAGATAATTTTTTTTGTAAGACCTTTTTGGTTATTGTAATCACAATTTATTTTAATGAATGAACTTGTTAATATTCTATTAGAATAATCCTATCTATTATTCCCTCTAACATAATTGAAACTGTTTTCAACTTCTATAAGGTCACAAATTATTAAAAATTAAAGATAACATAACACTAAATTAATAACAGACAGTTTATCCTCTACATTAAAATAGTCCAAGAAACTTTTAAGCTGACCTTAATAATAGCATGTATTTGGGAAAAAACCTTTGAATTTCTAAAAAATGAATGAAAGTCACTTGTTTAGCTGAATTCATCTCTCTTAGAAGGAAACCAATAAGAAAACAACACTATTAGAGGCCAAAATATGTTGTTGCGATGGACAACATAGGTCGTCAATAATAACAAACATATACGTAGATCAAGATGGTTATTTATCAGTCCCCATCTGTCAACAATGGCGACTCTGGAAGATGTTCTAATTTCAGGTCCCATTTAAAAAGCATAAATATTTACCTAAAGTGTCAACTTCAGCCCTTGTACCACTATTTCAGGAGTAATATGGATGGTTCATAATCGTATATTCCCAACAGAAATAAATAAATCCTCTTGAATTCAACAAACAAAAGTTTGTTGACTGTTCAGTTTCAAAGGCAATTTGTATGCATTCAAAATTTTCAAGTCAAAATATTCGTAATATTGCCTTTTCATGAAACACTGCTATAAAACGCTGAAAACTTTATGCATCTTTACGTTGGTAGTATATATCTTAATAATTTCACTCAGATTTGTCGAACGCCACATTACCCTAAACAACTGGCGGCCATATTGATAAAAGCGGAAACCAAAAAATATCACACTCACAACCTACACGATTCCCTTGTAATAGGTTTTTGAACACATTTACATTGATTTTTAAATAACTTTTTGGTTTTTAAACATAATCTACTTTTTAAAAAAATATTTTAATTTTAATTGGGATTTAACAATTTAATTCGGATACTTATTTGACTAAAATTCGTGATGGCCAAAGAAGTAAAGTTACCCTTTCAAATTTATGTGTACTTTAAAAGTGGAAAAATGTTATTTAATTCAAAAAAAGTGGTCAAAAGTACAGAAACGAAAAAAAATTAAGTAACACATTATTCTGTAATAATTTATTTGCAATGGTGTAATTACAAACCTTTTGACTTTGAGATGTATCGCTATTTTTTGAATGACGTTTTTTCATTTTAATCTATCAATTTGTTTTATAGTAGAAATAATTATACGATCCTCTTTTAATCGAATTACCCAATTAAACTGATAATACACGTAAGAATTCTATCTTTAGTTAGTTTTAAAGTGTTCTAAAACTTTTTTTTAGTATACCTACAAAGCAGGCACTAAATATTTTTTTTAAATAATGCTCCGTTTTCCCCGTGAATTAATCTTCTCACCCTTAAAAAATAAAAACTATAAAAGTAAAAATTCTGTTGTCTTCGGATTATAAAATATGCCTCTAATAATTGATATTCCTGTAATATAATTACAATTTTTGGCTCTATTAATGTAAATAGTTCTTACACGACGAACAACTGAAATTCTTAACGTTTTCGATCTTAAGCACCGGAGAATAAAACCTCGTTTCCAATGTTTTTGGTATCCGATTTTTTTTTAATGATGTATATCATAAACATTTAAGTGACCTAATGATTGCACACATCAGTAGTCAGTGCTCGGTTTTGTGTTATTTAACGCCCTAATGATGATAATTTCAAAGATTTTTGTATTTTTTAGAGTTGAATCAGAAATATAAAATGAAAATGAATTTTAGTTTTATAAAAGTTGCCACGACGTACGCTGTCTATGGTATTTCATGCGGGAGAATCTTATGATAATTCTGGCAAGACAGAAGATCATATGATTGTTCATTGAAGAAGCACGTCTGATAGGCGTCGACATACTTCTTCGGGCCAGTTTTTAATTTTCTGGCTCATCATCGGTTGTTTTACGTGTTAGTGGTGTTAAATAATAACCATCAGCCATGGCGCTAAGCGACGCAGATGTTCAAAAACAGGTAATTTCATGAAAGAACAAGAAATTATGTACTCAATACGCCTTGAGACTTTTAGATACATGAGTTTGTCAAAATGATTGATCCATGTCGCTGTTCTTGTGTTTTCTATTGAAATAGTATTGTGCAGTATTTGACAGAAAAAATGAATTATATTAATGCTTTTTGTACATTTTATTTACCAGATCAAGCACATGATGGCCTTCATCGAACAAGAGGCCAATGAAAAGGCTGAAGAAATCGATGCAAAGGCCGAAGAAGAATTCAACATTGAGAAAGGTCGCCTTGTGCAGCAACAGCGACTCAAGATCATGGAATACTATGAGAAAAAAGAGAAGCAGGTTGAACTGCAAAAAAAGATGTAGGTTTTTACATAAAAGCTTCATACTTGATCTGTTCTGAGCGCCGCGTTCACGGCGCATGTGACATTCTATTATCTATGCTACATCGAATCATATGAATTCGATTTTTTACGACTAAAGGCTTTTCAACTGTCGAAATATCACTGAAAGTTGGGTTATAAATGTTTGATTAAAGATTGTACAATATTATTCACATAATTTAGTTGAAATTTCTGTCAGTTATGCTACTGTTTATAAGTAACAGTGATGGTCTATTTTCTAAGATGATTTTCACTAAAATACTGATAAAACATATTGGAATGGAGCCATAAAGTCTGAATTAACTGTTTATAAGCTTACAATCACTTCAACATAATAATTTAGAATCTCTTTGATTTTTAAATGGTTTAAACCCTTGTCATATTTATCCAATAGGAAAAATGATCCTTTGGCCTTTTGCCAGAATTTTGGTTACTCAATACTCCATCACTTCCAAAGGATTTATGTCTTTATTGTAGGTCACTGTAAAAATGTCCACATTACTAAAACATATACAAGTTGAGTAAAAGAAATTGTTTATTTAATTTAATTAAGAGAATGTTCATAAAAAAAATATAATTACAGTGAGGTTACACTGCACAAAACTGACTTAAAAAAATATTGTGTTGTTACTCCATTAAGATGAAGTTGTCATGAAGTTTGCTGAGGGTCAATTTTATATCCTCCCCTTTTTAAAGAAGGAAAAATGGATTTGCCTCACTAGAAAATACATAGGAAGGGCCAATGTAATCTTCCTGTAGTTAAAGTCAGACAATACATCTACAATTGTGGTTATCTATGGCAAACGGTCACTTTACTATTTCGGAAAATATAGGTGGCCACTATTTGACAACTTTTGACATCGGTATTTTTATGCAGCAATTCATCGAACATGCTGAACCAGGCCCGTCTGAAGGTGCTCAAAGTGCGTGAAGATCATGTGCGCACAGTGCTGGACGAGGCCCGCAAGCGCCTGGCCGAGGTTCCCCAGAACTCCAAGCTGTACTCGGACCTGCTTGTCACCCTCATTGTGCAGGCTCTGTTCCAGGTATATTATAAATTATTTAGTAGTTGAAGGATATCGGCAATGTTCAAGAGTATAGTAGTAGTAATTTTTTTTTAATTGAAGAGGGAAAGAGACAAGGACACTGGCTTCTATAAATTTATTTTGGAATCTTTAGACCAGTGGTCATCACACTTTTATTACCAAGGCCCAAATAGGGCAATAGGTATCACTGCGGCCCGCAAATTCGTGCACTAAGAAGTTGAAACCATCAAATTTACTTATAAGCTTCTACAACAGGATACCCACATAGTTATGAACATTTTTTCAACATATTTTTTTATTTTGAAACAATAGAAAAACTTCTTTTTAAAGTTTATTGAAAATATTCGTGGTTTCTTAAAACTGTATATTTCTTCGAAATACGTATTTCATTCGGTTCGCGGGCGGCACAAATATCTATCGCGGGCCGAGGTTTGACGACCACTGGTTTAAAGTGATAATACAAACTTGATGTTTTGATATGTTTGTTATTATTTTTTATTTCCATAGAATTAAACTATGTAGTATGTTGTTCTAGCTGGTGGAGCCGACAGTGACGCTCCGCGTGCGGCAGGCTGACAAGGGCGTTGTAGAGTCGATCCTGGGCCGCTCTCAGAGCGACTACAAGGAGAAGATCAAGAAGGATGTGCAGCTCAAGATCGATACGGAGAACTACTTGCCCGCTGAGACCTGCGGTGGCATTGAGCTCATAGCCGCTAAGGGACGCATTAAGGTATCATTCTTTAATAACTTTTAACCGTGTCTACCTCCATGTCATATATAAACAGAACTTAATCTACACACTACTGCAGACATTACCTAGCTTCCTGTTTTGAGGTTACCTGCTAACAAACATCAGGCCATCTAAATATTTAATTGCAATAATTATAAATCTCGGCTAACTGAAGAGGGTCTCTGACCCTTCTAAAACTAGTTGGTACCTACACCGACCTTCATCCATAAGTGGTGATTTTTAAATAATTTAGTATATGTTATGAAACTTTTAGTAACTAAATTAGTACGATAATGACTAGAGTTTTTTAAAATGAAATATTAGCATAATTTAGTAAATTTATTATTTCTTTTACCACTCCAACTTGCTTTCGAACTGATCATGTGCTCGGAAATCTGTACCTTTAACCATTAGTCTATTGGCCCTTAATTGAATTTGAAATTTAAAATTAAAATGAAGTTGTTTTTTTTTCTAAAATAAATAATGATTTGTAGATTTGCAACACGCTGGAGTCCCGCCTGGAGCTGATCGCCCAGCAGCTGCTGCCGGAGATCCGCACGGCGCTGTTCGGCCGCAACCCTAACCGTAAATTCACCGACTAAGGTGCAAATTTCACTATTTAAACGTATATTAGTAGACATTAAAATACTACTAAGTGTTTTTCCTTTGCCTAATTATATATGAAATATAAATGCGTACAATTTTATCGCTCCTTTAAATATAATATTGATGAATGAACCGTTGAGTTATTATATATATTTAAAAAAAAAAAACTGTAAATGTGTGAACATGCAAGTTATCTGCCCTGGCTTTGCTCGCTACACTCGTTATGTACATTAGTTTCGCCTTACGATTAATTATTAATTAAAATATTTAATTAACACAATTCATTCGTGTAGACCCCATATAACTAACGGGGTTGTAGTTTATAGGTCAATACATTATATACTATAATTACGTTTCAAATAAATGTTACCTACTGTTATAGCACTATATGTAAGAATGAATAATCAAATCTTCCAGTTATCAAGTTTCCGATGGCATTTTAAAGGAATTATTGAGTGCTGTAAGGTTTCAGGGCGACTGCAGCATCCTATGCTGTGTTCACCCAAATCGATGTAAAGATTTGACTGTGCCCAGCGTAGAGTCTCCCCGGCAGCTTGCAGCAACGAATACATTCCCTGTCCTGGCATTACGTCTTGCGGCTTACTCGATACATAATGGCTTATGTACAATCCCCATTATGGCACTGTTAAAATTCTTATGTAAATATATAGATGTGTTGAAATGATGTTTTATTCCGATAACCCTCCTCACACTCTGCTTCTAAGATTTGAATTTGTTTGACATGAAATCACCGCTAGAGACCAAACATTAACTTACAAACATGGAAATATGATTGTAAAGGTTAAATCTATTTTTATTAAATATTTAAAAATCATACATATAGTGTACAAAGTAGTAACTATGTCCATAAATAAGTTTGATAAAAAAAGATTTCAGTTCTGATGAACAATTGTACTTTGGTGGGTAACGTGTTTAGCATTATGTTGAATTAAAAATATTTTAAATGTTTTAAAAGTATTTATTGCTCATGTAACAAATACATAATTATACTTAAATCATTACCCGTTTTCCTAAAGAGGGTCGGCAGTGTATCCATACATCTCGAGTCGTACATATATCCTCTCACACCATCCATCCATACTTAAAAATAATATTAACAAATTTCATATAAATTACATTTTCCTGTACTATACTTTATGAACACATAACATTCTAAGGGGTTTTATATTTGTCTTTCAAAAACAACATATTCAAGCTCATTGTCAATAACGGTAGGCAGAGATTACTCATTTATATTCTACTAAAACGACTTATCAATCTATAATTTTTTTACGTTCCAAATATGAATATGCACGTAAGCACGTTTACCTCTTTGGTCCAAAAGATAAAAATCTGTAGACTTTAAAAAAAAAACATACGTCAAACGACAACTTTAAGAAAATTGCACCAACGTATGTACGTTAGATTTGACACGTTTAAAGTTAATATGGAAAGTGTAATATATTGTTTTTTTTTTTTCTTGGATAAATTTTGAACAATAATCTGATTAAATTAATAATTTAAATCGAAATCAAACCGATGTAAATATGAACCTAGTTCAAATGATATAACCTCAAATAGTTCTCAGACGTAGTTCAGTTACGCGCACATTCTTATTAAAAACGTACTATACATACAATCGCAACCGTTCGCGGCGTTCTACTTAAGAAAATTGCCTTGTCCACAAACTTCACGCAAATTAAAGAATTAGGAACATAAAAACTTGTCATAATAGTAAAAATCAATTAGTCACCTTCCTCCGACATACGAAAAACTGTATCCTAGTGGCTCGTGCCCGCGTCGTCGACTCAATACGTACAAAACGTTCAAGACACTAGCTTTATGTGGAACACCGCGAACGGACGCGTTAGTACAATACTGTTTTTATCCATATTACATATAGTAACCTCTAAGATTATACTTTTATAGTCTATTATAGCCATAGTTTATCAACAACACATAGTGCCACTACATAATTACGTGAAAATTTTCTTAATTTAATTTTGAGGTTATGTTACTATTTACTGGTAAGTCACAGCCTTATATTCTAGAATTTACTAAATACAATTAAAATCAGTATTTGATTTTCATATTTTTTGATCAAATCTCATAAAATCATAAACGGAAAATAATAGGTACAGTTCTGTTCAAATTGGTTTTGTAATACTATTGGAAGTACAGTCGCGTTTAAACAACAAGATGGGAGACATCAGGTGTGTAAGCTGGTAGATATCTCGGTATACGTGGTTCGTCCCGTCTCCTGGCTCCTCGGTCCACAGCCAGGCTGATGCTGCCAGCTTCCTTCACGCCGTTGGACTTGGCGCGTCGCTGTGTCGGCAGTATGGAGGCCCGCAGCGACTTGCGTTTCTGGAATACGTCTGTGTTATTATACTGCGCCGTGTTCGTAAATGTATACAACCCGGTCACTTTGAGAATGCACTTGTCGATGAGAGGTGGTTTAGCTAATGGAATGTGCACTCCAAAGTGGTCGGGTTGTAAATATGTTTACTACTTACAACTTCACGTCGCAGCGGGAACTTAGTTTGAGAGAAATCGAAAATCTACAGACAAATTGCAACGCGTTTATTTTGTATAGAAGCAAAAATAAAAATGTATAAATGGCAATATTGGTCGTTAACAATGTTCTCTTGCAAGGGGTACGTTAGTTTTACATTTTGGTCTCGTTGTGCGGTGTGTGGGCGACGTGGTTGCTGGCTGCGACGTTCGCGCGGTTTACCTCTATAGCACCGCGCCATCTGTCGGCGGCGTGGCGCGCTATCTCCATCCTCTTCTGTTTGCGTATCTGATGACGTTTGTAAACCACCTCAATGACAATGAGCACAATCCCGCCGATAATTCCCGCCAACACGAGTATGAACACGCCCGCCATGTTCTTCAAACCCAATGTATTTGGTGTTTTCTCGTTTTCCTCGCAGTTGAGCATGTTGTTCCTCAGTATCCATTGGTTGTCCAGAGATTCCATGATACCGCCTGTCCAGACATCACAATTACACTTTGATTTTTTTCGAATACGGCGTAAATAAATTACCTATAAATGGAGTGTTTTATACAAGTTTATCATCAAAGTCGGTTTTAAAAGATCATTTTTATAAGATCTTCGCAAGTCTTTTTTTTAATTTGTTTATCTGTGGAGTGATGCTCAAAAGTTGTTCAAGTTTGAACTGTAACTTAAGGTAATAAGACTTACTTTCATGAAAGTCGAGTATGGCGAGGGTGACTAGGTCCGCCCAGGGCGAGCCCTTCTGCAGGCCGACGCCGTACCCCGAGCGGCCGAACAGCTCGCCGGCAGTCACCAGCTCGCAGTCTTGCGCCGCTTCGAACTCCAGTCGCGAAGAGTCCCAGATGAAAGCCATTAGTTTACTGCGAAATAAGGTTTTGTTTCTTTATTTTAGTTAACTCTTGAAAGTTGCTAATGTCGATTGAAAAAACCAGTTACAGTTATAATATGTAATAAAATTGTAGTATTTGTAATATACAAAAACATGTTTCGCGGATATTGTGTTTCTATAACTTATAGCGAAAAAAAATAAGAGAAGAGGGCAAACGACGCCCATAGACATTACTAGAGGAACCATAGATGCGTTACCGGTCATATAATTTTCTTTTTAAAATCGTCTGACATCTGTCGACAAGTCCGTGTTTGTTTCATAAACAGTTGGTCAGATTTTGACGGGAATTTAAATGGAAGAGGTTCTTAATTACTTTTTTTTAAATTTAAAGCTGATGAGGTCGCATTTAAAAAAATACCCGTTTTTAACATCTTGTATGGCCTGCTCCGCGTTGTCATAGTTATTGGCTTCCATAGTACGATACATGTTGGACAGTTCGACTTGCCGTCTGAAGTACATGTCTACTGCCGACCCCTTTACCGTAGCGCACGTCAAGTTCTCCATAGTGTTACGTAACTAGAAAATGTAATAAACATAATTAATTTGATAAATGCTACAATTGTAGTATCTAAATATGTAGAAAATTGCTTCAAACTCAATGTTTCGAAAATAAACTTTTTTTATTATTATTCATATGATGTAAAATTTAACCTTATTTTTTTACTATTGTAACAGATATCTCAATACATACTCAATTTATAAGAAATCTCAAACATATCAAGAGCATGTAAAGTTTTTTTTCATTTAAAAATGTCTCGCATAATGTATTAAGCATACATCGTGTAGATTTATTTACAGAAGTTAAACACCTTCTAAGCTAGGTATAGTCGTTTTAAACTTTTCTGGGCCTTACGAAAACTACGCGCTGCGCAGTACGCGTCACTACTCATAAAATCGTGTACTGCGCAGCGACTCGCTTGAAGTTCCGAGGTGGAAAGATATTTGATAAAAAATACTTACTCTAGCGTCATTAATTCCCGTGAGTTTGGTCTTAGGGCGCTCGAGGACGAGGAAGGCGGCCAGGTTGGCGGTGTAAGAGGCGACGATGATCATCGCGAACCCCGCCCACACCATCCCTAGCACCCGCGCCGAGAAACTTCGTGGAGTGCCTGATCACATATATAGTTAAATTTATAAAAATAATAATAACAAACCAATCTATACAATTCCACTTTAATAACGCTGTAATCACATACTTATTAAAAGTACACATGTTTGTTTCATCAATTTAAACTACGAGACGCGCCAAAATTAATCCATAGACAATAAATGACATTGACAGCTAGTGACATGAGTAAACATTCTTATTGCCATTGAGTTTTGACTATTCTTTTTAAATTATTTTCCACCCCACAAGAGAAATAACCGTACGTTTTCTAACGGTAAAATACTGTCGATTTTACTTCGAACAAACAGTGCTTTAAATATAAAGTTTTTTTTAATGAAAAATGTAAAAAGTACTGGCTGAATAACAACTACAATTAACAGATAAGGTATTCGCAGCCAATATGTTTTTTTGATTATTATGCCTACGAAAAAAGCGTCCTACCTTCGCCAATACCGCTATTCAGTAATACACCCCAAGCGAACCAGATGGCGCTGGATAGATTCAAAGCGTCTTCTTCCGTGCCATCGATATTCGCTAACTTGAATCTTCCGAACGGCGAGAATCTATCTAGTAGGTACAACACCAGCGCCACCACGTGGACAGACACCATCACTAGTATCCATAGTGTGTTAGAAAATGGTTGTAAAAATGACACTAAGGTTGAAGAGCGAGACGGCTGTAAAGGAAGTTTGTTTACATTCTATTGGTTAAAAGAAATATAAAATTAATTATACGAGATGTCCGGAATGATGTATTTTGAACGGTAACGTTATCTCAGGATTTATAACCTTAAAGTATAAGGTGAAAGCTAAATAACCGCGTGAGTGAACGCTTCATGGCTAATCTTTTTATTAACCCGCCATTACGAAATAAAATTAAATCAAATTGAACCAAATATCTTATCATTCGTGTGTTATCTTTTATTTCACAATAGACACATTTAATATTAAAGTACATTTGATTAAATAAGTATAACCTGTACGCGATAGAAATGCCAATAGCCTAATGGGTATGGTACGGATTATAGATCTAGCGGTCATAAGTTCGAATCCCGCCATTGGACTTTTGTCCATACCCTGACACAAGCGTTTTCAAGCTTACCTAGAATGGTTACAAGAAATGTTAGTAAATGAAAAATATATTAATATTTTAATAAAAAAAATGTATGATTTACCTTCTTCTCCAGTATAGTTATACCTTGATATTTGAACGGTTTACTGAATTCGATGAATTCTGCGCGTTCAGGATTTATTGTTAACGGGGCGACTATCAGGTCCGCGCGTTCGTACACCAATTCACCTAGTCAAAAAAAAAAACAAATAACACAGAAACAGAATAATGATTCATGTTCTTAAGAACTGAAGGAAGTTATAATTTGGAAAATCAAAAGCATTTCATTATACGAATGAGTCATAAACTCCATAAAGACCATAAAGCATAATTTTTTGACATGGTAACTTTTGTTACGGTTTTTTTTATAAAATAAACGGTACATCCGTTTAAAAATATTCCATTTGCAATTAAAGATTAATATATAGAGAAATTTGATGCTTACTTAAGCTGTCTCACAGTCTAAATGACTGTCTTCTAAGTTTTGGGTACACTGAGTGTTACGTACCAATAAGACCAGTCCATTCTTTCTTCGCTCCGGGCACGGAGAGGTTGCGTATCACGTAGTGCCCGAACTGGCCGTCGGGGGACAGCGCTAGCGAGTAGGTAAAGTTGATGGCCTTTGAGAGGTAACGCAGTAGATCCATGCAGAAACCTTTACAGCAGTACATACGGTCTGGAGACAAATAATGTTGCCATATAATTAAATTAATTAAAACTCACATTAATGATGTCTCTGAACCGACAAACATATTCATAATTACTGACAACACGCACACATAAACCTTGCACTCTTGCACACATAATACGCATTACATTGTAATTCATAATTAAATTTAAAAATAGGTAAAAACGACTCAATGTGTTTTATGTAAATACTAAAATTACAGGGCGGGAGCCTGTTGACCCACAACACAGGGTAATCTGCTTTGTACACCAGTCCCATGTTCAAGAGAAAAAAATTTTTTTTTCTATGTTTCATTCTAATATGTAGGAGATCTGTTTGTACATGAAATCTAATGTGATTATCACTTTAAAATCAGTGATGTTCCAATATAGGTGTTGGGGCAGTGGGACCAGACAATAAATGAAGTTACCAGTGTCATCACTAGTGTTGTAGTGCGGGCAAGGTATCTCCTCTGGAGTGCAATCAACTTCATAGTCAACACCACGAGCGTACACGAACGGCTTCTCTTCTATTGTCAGTACCTGCATTGAAGAGCATAATAATTTAAATCGATTTAAATCGTCGACTGCTTTGTTGCCATCAGGCGCAAGCGCATTGCCTCCCTGTTGGCGCGGGTGCGCGGCAGCCGCAACACTGTCCTGGCAGTAATTGCTG
>JAODUI010000010.1:1627113-1641228 GCA_027563995.1 Papilio gigon | reverse complement strand
GGCGCAAGCGCATTGCCTCCCTGTTGGCGCGGGTGCGCGGCAGCCGCAACACTGTCCTGGCAGTAATTGCTGGACGCGTGGACAGCAGAATGTATAGGCAATGGGTCGCTGCCCACGCGGACAGACCGAAATGTTAAATAGTCAGCATAATTTATTTATTGTTATTTAAATTTAAGTTTCATTGTTACTAACATAGATTATAAGTTAAATGTATTTACTAACATTAAATGGATTATCTTATCCGAAATAAATAAATAAATTTAATTAAAATTAAATCCTCCATTTTCTCTTGTCCCATGTCTTTCCTTTTATACGATTTTTTCTTCACAGAGTTTCTTTACCTTAAGATGGGTCGGAATCATGAAGCCCTCGGGCTTCGACGAGCTTCGTCCCATCCAAATTATCTCGTGTTCTTTCAGTTCAAGACGCATCTTTTGCGTGTCCTGTACAACAAGCATACATGTAACGACCATCTGCTCATTAAAAATAATCTTATGAACACTATATTACTTATAATAACGGCTTAACACGTTCGCTGCGGCTTCAATTTTTGCGTACTTTCCGTCCCTACGAGGTGCTATCGGCCCGCTCCGTGACTGGACGTTACTGTGACACGCGGTCCATTAGACCCCACCTCCTTTAACAAAGTTATGCCCTTCGCACCACACATGAAGTACACGTTTTTCGTTGCTACACTTAGGTCTCGTTTCGCAGTGAAAATGTTAACTCACGTATAAATCGGTACCGACTAGTTTTGGACCCCCTATGAATCTAAACTAGTCGCAAACGAATCGCAAATAAAGCCCGATAGTTCATTCATCCTGATGAAGAACCTCCCACGGGTCCGTAAATAGTCGGTACCTACATATCTACACGTGAATTAAGCCGTTTATATAATAAGCGTAGTCATGAAAGTCATAAAAGTTTTAATAATTTATTCTTATGTATTTATTTACGAGATATATTTGTATTACTTACCTTAGAATAGAAATATTTGCCGACAGCCACATGCTCCCCTTGAGCGCGCACATTCACCATGTCATATTCCGCGTGCACTCTGTCTCCGTGATCGTCAAACGCCACGTGTCCTGTCGCACCATTCTCTAAGCTCTGACGTCTGATGTAGTCGAAGAGTAACCGGCCAGTTGTCCAGATGGAACCGGAATTGTCACAATCTGACGGCGGCGCGTGGATTTCTTCTGAGGTGTTCATGTCACGTATTGCGGAAGCTAGGACGTAACTGGTAAGAGTTGATTTTGGTTATTAAGTAAGCTATTAATGGTAAGTGAAAGACTAATTACAATTTGAGTTCTTTTTTCTGTACAACATTATTATCGTAAATTCAAAAAATTCTAACTGTCTTTGCGAAGTCAACCTATCCTTAGTAGGCCAGCATGGTTAATTAAGGCCTACTCACTCCTAACTCGGGGTAGACTCGAGCCCCATGGTGTGGAAGTTTGTAAGCTGATGTCAGTACAAAGTCTACTTACATAGAATCCTGTATATGCGCGTGTTCGTTGGTGGCATTGACGAGGCGAAGACCGAGCAGTCCCTCGGGTGCGTTGGCCGCGTCTAGCGCCTGCTCCGTCACCATCCACACGTAGCCCGTCGTCGTCATGTTCAGATATGTCGCGTCGCGGAATATTATCTCTGCGTCTGTTTTACTATGGAGTAAAATTAGTTAATTTTATGTGGTTAAACATTATAACGGCATCTAAAGCAAAACATACATTATTATATTAACTTGCAAACATCACAATCGAAACATAGAAAGTTGGTCTTAACAAGTACGTTGCAAAACGAGGCCTAAATCATCCCTAATGCAACTTCCCTGTGGTGTGGCAAGAAAAAACGTATACTTCTCTGTGGTGCGAAGGGCATAACTTTGTTAAAAGAGGTTAGGTCTAATGGACCGTTGTCGCACTAACGGCTAGTCACGGAGCGGGTCGATAACACCTCGTACAGCAGGGAAGGAACGTACGTAAAAATGGGTGCCGCATCGAACGTGTTAAAATGTTATTAAATAATACTTGAGGAAGTTTCAGTTTCAACACTATTGTTGTCTTCTTGCACATTCAATGAAACGAACAAGTCCTTGTTTTATTCACCTACATATCTAATTCTACAGAGGATTGCCAGCCGCTTCCATATATCTCTGTCAGAGTTTAATTTCACTTCTTGCCCATATCCTCTTTCAGAGTAAATCTACTTTCTTAGGTGATTAATTTTTTGAAGTTATTAATTTATTTCTGTTTAAAATAAGTAGCAATGCATACCTAGCATACATGAGGAAGACTCTCGCCTGTGCGCTTTTAGCGTCGATGAGGCGATCGCTGAACGCGTCCAGTCCTGGCTCGAATTCTATCACTTGTTCCACTACCACCTTGCGGTCTACATCCTCGTCGATGCTCTGCGATGTCGTTTGGAATCTAGAAGAAAATATACAGTTCGAAATTGGGAAATTCGCAAACTCTCAAACTGACCACTGTTCATACATATCCATATTTGCAGATGACAAACAGAATAATATTATTTACCCATTAATGCGTTCCTTTTTAAGCCAAATCCTCTTACTCTATCCATCCTATCCTGATATCAAAAGGATGGGAAGATGATAAAAAGGAAGAAGACTGAAACGCATACGCACTCCATCAGAAAAACAGCGGAATTAAAAGCACTACACGCCTGTCTTCTGCGTGGTCCTTATACACCATTTACTGTTCTTCTCTCTCCCTCCTGGTGCCTCCCTACTAATGGAGGTTCAGGTTACTGTTCTTACAACAGTTATATGTTGCACTAGTTGACCCCGCGAACTCTGTTTCGCCTTAAAGGCAATAAGTAAACAGATTTTTGAATTTACTAGGAAATACACAAAAAAGTATTTCCCCTCGGTAAAAAAACGCTTGTATGGTAAATGGAAAAGGGCTATTTTTAAGGCATTCACGGGAGTTTTTTTTATTTTTCTCACCTTTTAAACCCTCCCTAGACCTCCACGAACATTACAAGACCAAGTTAAGATAAAACCGTTCAGCTGTTCTCGAGTTTTAGCGAGACTAACGAACAGCAATTCATTTTTATATATATAGAATCTATCTATACATGATATGGTAGAGCATATCTCAATCTCAAAGTCCGGCAAACCAAGCGTGGTTTCTCTGCTGTTCCTAATGTCTTGTGTATCATCCCGTCGCTCGTTTGCCGCCTTCTCGTATGAAAAAAGATATTTTTATAGCTGAATATACCACAGTTAAAGTTTTTACGTACCTGCCAAGTATAGCTCTGCCGTCTGTATCCGAACTATGTATGACGATAACCTTCATATAATTGAAATGTTTCAACACATCCACCCATACGTCAGCTTGGTGAGAATACGGCGGTACTGTACGTAGGAAGGACACATGGATGTTCTTATCTGAGAACGCGGAGTCTCTGGACGATATACCAATGACCGGTATATGATAGAACCCGCTTGTATATGATACCGCAGCTGGAGAGAGCTCACCGGTAAGTGGATGGGAGACGATCACTGCGTACACCTGGGAATTGAAATTGATTATAAATATCTTCACGGTTCACGTGTCTTCTTCGAATTGGGCTGAACCCTCCGTCATATCTTTACTGCACCCAACATTGCCAGGGGAAAGGGGGAAGATAGTTCATGAAAGCAATTGTTATAAATATGAATCTGTCTTACACGATGTCCAATTAAGTCCTTGCAAACATTCAAAGCAGTCTTTATAGGATTGGGGTCCATCAATATTGAGTAATCATGATAGGTGACACCACGAGGAACGTACTTGTCTTTGAAATTAAGATTCTGAAACAAAGAAATTATTTAGAGGTGTAAATATTTGTGTAGTACTTTTTAATAATAAAAAAAAAAACAATGTCAATTAATGCTGACACAAAGATTTTATTCAAAGAATAAAAGATAAGGAGCCATTATGCACAATTCATCTACACTATACAATTTATTTATTTAATATTGCATTTAAATGTCAATTTTCGCTAAGGGTCTCCCCGTGCGTCTTCCGTTTTCTATTCTCGCGGACGCGCCAGTGGAATTAAAACACGCGTCATTCACGCGGCTAATCGCTTGACACGTTCGCTGCGAAATTAGGTCTAAATCAATACCTAATGCAACTTACCTGGGGTGCGGCAAGGAAAAACGTTTACTTCTCTGTGGTTGAAGGGTATAACTTTATTAAAGGACGTGGGGTCTAATGGACCGCGTGTCGCACTAAAGTCACTGAACGAGTACACAAAAATTGGTGCCGCAACGAACGTGTTAATGGAAATAGGTTTTAAATTCAATTACTCACGGATATTGTGTCCTTGAAGAAAGCAATTGACTCGTTACTGGACAGGACCCCTCCGACATTGTAATAGGTCGGGTTTGAAAAGCGACGTCGATCTATTTCTGCATTAGTCCAATGACTGCATATGATAACCAGCGTCACGAGCAACCACATCCTAATAAAAAAAAATAAAGAAAAGAATAGAAGAATTTGTAATAAATTATTAGTTAATCTGTAAATAAATTGATTACAGTTTTTAAACGTGCATATTTTTGGTGTTATTTTTTTAAAATTACGAATGTAAAATGATAATTTATTCCTTTTTTTTTTAATTTGCGTCATTGGCTGTACGGCCGATGGCATTTTGTTGTGGAAACAAAAATAATTCAAGAGCTATTTTTAAACAATTGAAAGATTATGTTTCCAAAAATTGGCAATGCTTCGAAATTATTATTTTGAATTGAAATTTAAGATATCGAGTTAAATTTGTTAGTTTTTAATAATGTATGAACTAATAACCACTGACCTGTTAATTTTCTAATTTCAATTAATTTCACATCATTTTGTTTTCACTGATTTTTATTAAAATTGAAGGCGTGTTACATAAGGACAATTCGGATGCTGTACGTCAACGATAGATGGAGCTTAAATCTCGGGTCGCCATGGTAACCGCGCAGTCGCGGTGGGAACTAATCGATATTGTGTATAGTAAAAGAAACATATTGAAATATGTATGCATAATTAAATTAATATGAAATGAGATAGAGTAAATGAAATGTATATGATTAGACTTTTTAACATCTTTAATTTTTATTTAATATTACATTGTTAATAAGCTCCTCATTACGTAATTATTTTTCTCCTTTGTATATATGAAAAAAGGTTTTATATAATTAACGCCGGGTAATAAGGTTGCGGGAGTGCACTGGATGCGGGCGGCGCAGGACCGGTTATCGTGGCAGTCGATGGGGGAGGCCTCCGTCCAGCAGTGGACTACATTAGGTTGACAATGAGGATGATGATGATGATGAAATAAATCACGCGACCAGATTAATGAAGTTATTTTTGATTATGTATTTTGACTCTTTAACTACGGTTATATTTAAATTCGCTATTTTTTTATTATTACGGGTCAAAAGTATTGTATTCAAACAAAATGTACTTTTGAAAAATTTATTAAAATTATGAAATTAACACACAAAAAAATAACATTTAACAAAAAGAAATAATAAAAGTTTTAAGGTATAATAATAAAAGGCATACAAAATTTTGATATGAGATTTTTACGATGTGAGCAGTTGAAAAGATTAACATATACACTTATTTAAATCATCAAAAATCTAAAAATTATACAAATATTTATAACATTTAATAAAATTATTAATTAGTAAAACATTAAAAAGTATGTAAATATCGATTAACAATTCTAAAACTAAAAATCAAAAATTTAAGGGTAACGTTAATTCAATGATATTTGTTCCGTTGACCATTGTTGACAAGATCTTATAATAGATGTCGTTGTTTACGTTAATAGGCAATTAATATTCATCGCACTTCACCAGTCCCAGGCATTAGCGCTGGGTTGCCATTGCTTCCATCCTTGTTGGTCAGGACGTAACGCAGCGGCGGCCGACGTCGCCGCGTGCTGCGCCGCGCCCGCTGCACCCGCGGCCCCAGAACTTTGCAACACTGACAACTTCAGTGACTCTATATCTATGAACGGAGACGGTATTAAAAACAAATTACAATTAGAGAACGTGATTATATAGAGAAAATAGTTTTATAATATTAGTTTTACACTGGATGTTGCCAGCGAATTCGTACGTGCAGAATTAAAATAACACACACAAAAAAAACATACAGACGAATTGATAACCCCCTCCTTTGGAGTCGGTTAAAAAAAATGGAAGCCTATTTCAAACTAATGTATCGCTATTCGAAATTAGAACCAAATTGTTACAGCGTGATAATAAACATCTATATATCCAAATAATTGCATTCAAAATATTAGTAACATGGTCAGATTTTGTATGGATTAATCTACACTAAAATGATCCCATCATCAGCACTACGTCCCTACTGAGGGGATCGGAGCCTATTATTAGTGGTCACTCCTAATAATCCAGTAGTGACCCATACCAGCGTTCTGCAGTCTTGCAGCCTGCGTGTGAGCAGCTTGTTGGATAGCTTTAGCTGCCTCCGCTTCCCTTGCAGCGGCGATCCTCTGCGCAGCTGCGGCGCGCGCCTTGGCCGCCGCGAGACGCGCTTGCGCATGCACTGCGAACTGCGCGGCCTCCAGCGCACGCGCACGAGCCTTTCTCGATGCCTCCTCACTATCGCATTGAATGAACAAATTACAGATTACCGCTGTGTACAAATTTCAATGAATAAATAAGTTACAAAAATGTGATGATGACGATGATCATGATGTGAAGAAACAAAAGGAAATTTACAAGAATCTGAAATTGAATACAGCATTCGAATCGGATAAGCCGTTTTTAAGTTTTGTGAACACAAACTTACAGACATCGTGACAGTATTTAAAAATTATGTTGTTTGATACTTTTGATTTAAAGAATTATTATATAGAAGTTATACTACATATTTTCATGTATAGAAACTTTTCATTTCAGTGTTATGTGAGTCATATGTATTATTACAGGACATAAATCGTTGTGGCAGACAACCTGCCGCGACGGCTTTTGCCCTGTGACTGAACCCTGAGAGAAATTACACGCCTCCGTTGACTGGAGGTGGGGGCGAGTTTGCGCAGTGGTTTTACTGACATAGCTATATTATGTGATATAAGGCGACCCCCATGCCAACCTCTTAATGACCAGTCTCAATTAATCGTCTGTCAGATTTTTATTTCCCAAACGTTAATCTAGGACTGGTTAAATCTCATTACATAACTGGTACTGGGATAAACTTAAATCCATCCCTCCCTAAGATTGTTGTGTATTCGTGAGAAGTCAGCGTGTTTAATTATTTTATACATATTAAATCATATAAATGTCTTTTTAAATCTTGGCTGCACCAGGTGGCGCAGTGCTCTCCCTCGCATCCGTGTATACCTACACCTAACATTGTGTTCTGGATGGAGAGTCGGCAATGTTCCAAGTCGCCAATATATAATACCTTTTATGCGCGGCGTGCGCGGCAGCTGCTTCTTTGGCGCCTGCAAGCTCTTGCTGGTGGAGCGCAGCGTGCTTAGCGGCCGCCACTTGCTGTTGCGCGGCCCTCACCGCGCTCGCTGCAGCTTTAGCTGCTGCCACCGCACCCGCGACCTCGCTGCTGGAGTCCGATGACCATCCTCCTAAGATACGAAAACGTATATGATAACCATTCGGTTATTTTTTATGAGTATACAATCGTTATTAAGGGACAGTTTCAGTGTCAAATTCGTACTAAATATACATTAAGAGTTTGTTACAATCTTTAATTAATGCTAACTGCATTTATATTTTGTAATGAACACTAAAAATATTAATTACCATTGCCACCACTGTTAATGACCAGCGTGGCGGGAATCCCGTTGCCGCCATTGTCTGGGGTCCAACCGGACGAGGTGACTACGTCCCATGACGCACTTCTTTTGTCCGCCATCTTGGTAGCTGATGCCATAGCGATCAGAGCAGCCATCATCTAGAAAGAAAATGTATCAAAATACAACGCAGTTAGAATTTAGGCATTCGTATTACTATTATTAGCCATTATTGCTAGAAGAAAAGATACAATTAGGTGAATTAATGTAGTAAATCTTATTATTGGAGGCGAATTAAAAATGAAAATGAAATGAGGATATTATATCACAAGCTTGCTCGGAAATAACGATTTACGATTTGATTATTAATGGATAATGGATAATCATTTAAACAAAACACTATCACGCTATTTCATACATAACAAAATGAAAACTCACAACAATTCGGAGAGACATCTTGTGTGATGTTTGGTGTGTCAAGACGAAAAGAACTGTGATAGAAACCGCCCTGTATTGATACACTTTATATGATAGCACACGGAAGACTTTCAGCGAGACAAAAACTAGAAAGGTATCCGGATCAATTATTGTTTAAAGTACCGAAGTATAATGGGCATCTGTTATTAAGTCCTTCACTTTCAAAATAACTGAAACTAAAACTGTGACGTAACTCAACCATTGTCCAAGAACAAGATATCGATTTAGATAAACATTTGAAATCATATATTTATTAAGAAAAAACATTTGAAATGTCTTTACGTTATCATCTTAAGGATCTAATATTGTGTTTTTTTCCTCAATTTATCAGATTGAATGGACGTTAACCTGAGACTCATTCGTTATTGATTTATAAAACACAACTCATCTTTACGCTCTCAAGAATAATTAGAAATTAATATTAGTATCCAATGTAAACAAGGATTCGACCTGACGAATCTACAGTATTGAGTCGTGTTACCATTGAAATGGTGACAAGTGAATGACATCTCTTCGTATCTAAAAAAATAAAATTCCTAGCTTTATTCAAGCTTAAATTATAACGTACGAAAATGATGATTCAAATTCCATCAAAAGTGTAAAAAGGTCTGTGTTTGGTTCTGTTATAGTTTATGGAGCTTTTACAAAAGCTTCTTCATGATGCCCAATACATTTTGCAAGTCCAATTTATTATGTAACAATTGGCTGGTATTGATCAAACCAAAGAGTACATAAACAGTTGAACTAAGTGTCAGTCTGACAGCAACACATTTCAATTCCTACAGTGACAGCAGCTCTAATATTACCAGTTTATAATGTTTGCCTTATAATAGGACAATTAAACTTTTTTACATTTGCGGTATCAATGTTCTACATTTATTCCAATACAATAATATAGTAAATGGAGTGAAAGATCTCTATTGCGCATGAACTTTTACATTAAAGTTATTAGTTCGATAAATGCTGTCAAATTAGTTGAAGCACGTTTTGGGTTTTTCGTTATTTAAATATAATATAATAATTCCCGACATAGATTATAATTTGTAATCCTGTGAGAACGTATAACGTACAAGTTAAGAAATCAATATATAGGATAATTATGTTGAAAATCAGTAAACAATATTTTAACAAAATAATGAAGAAATACATCTTAATCAGCAAAAGTTTTTTTGAAGCTTTACTTAAAAAGTTACCACTTTTTTAGAAATCATATGTGACAATATACTGGCCAGTCTCAGAACAACGTCTACATCAAGCAGATTTTTATTAAAATCTGGTCACACTGCTAATAGTCTCAAACTCAAATCCATCCATCACACAATCCCAAATTCTCTTTTAAATTATTGCTATTTCGAATTTCATACGCTAAATTGTATTATACACCAGGCAGAGTAACCTAAAATAGTTTTTGAGACTACTAAAAATTTACTGTGTAATATCCTCAAAAACAGTATTCTTTTCAAATATCCGTTCGTAACAAGGTAAATATGACATCAATTATTTTCTTTACTATCCCACTTTTAAAAATACATTTTTGTGTGTTAGAAAAGGCGACCTATTATGACTTGATCTAGCTATTTTTCTATTTCCGTCCTTCTAATATTGTCACATGAAACTGGAGTGTTAGGTAAAAGGGTGGAGACAGTATTGATTTTTTAACTGCACTTCAACTTTATGACTGAAATATATAATACTTTATTACTTTTAAGTGAAATATTTCTGGAATTAGACTAATGTTGAAATTTTCGCATTTGGAGGACTATGAATGTTAATGGTGTCAATTTATTAATTTTTTTTTGGTGTAATTGGACTAGACTGTATCCAGCATCAGAAATAGATATTATTTTTAACAGTATCCAATTTAAAACAAAATACGTACTGTATTTATGTAAATTTCTTGTAATGTTTTAACTGATTTTTATCTGAAATTAAAAAAAAAGTCATTGTCTCAATTAATCATAACTTATTTTACAGAAAACATCAAAATGAGTAAGTCAGGTGATAAACCCAAGCAGCCAGAATTTCAGTAAGTTGAATTTATATAATTTAAAACTATAGATATTAGCAAATCAGTTATAGACTGGATGTTGAAAATATTTACCTATAAATTTATTTATAAACATAAACAAAACATCACAAAAATATATAATATAATCATATAAACATAAACAAACGTCAACATCATAAAAATTCCACTGCTGAAACCATGCAGTATATTGCATAATAATTCTACCTCTAAGATATTCAACTATATGGAGTAAATTATAATGTTTATTGTACTCCAATATTTATAAATGCAACATGGTTACAATGTTACAATTATAAATACTCAAATATTTAAAAATCTAAAATATGTTTATACTGTACCAGTGACACCTATTGTTCGAAATTGTATCATTATTAGATTTTTTTTAAAATTACCTTTATACACTTTTACATATTAACTATAACTATATCAAATATGTTTATTTTATATATGTGTTAATTCCTTTAAAAAAGGGTACAAAGTTCACACATTACTATTCAAATAACTTAAGTTTTTTACCTTGATTATTATGTTAAATAGAATTGTTAATTTTTCAAAATCATAATGCAAGAAAACATTAATAGTAATATATTATATCTAGCAATAATAATATGCTTTTATTTTAAACAATTTTCATACATCCAATGCCAATCAATTAGAATCATAATGTATTCTATTTCAATATGACCTATACATGACAACTTTTAGAGCGTCAGTTGCACAATTGTTAAGCGCTTGATCGGTCCGGACCTTACTCGACATTGTCCAGCTTCGATCCCCGCCATGTACCAATGTGTTTTTCCATTTTCGAAATGCATATATACATTATCCGGCTCTCTTACGGTGAAGGAAAACATCGTAATGGCTGCACATATCGGAGAAGAAATTCAAAGATATGTGCGAAGTCAACCAACGCCAGGCCACCGTGATTGACTATGGCCTAGTCATCCCTAATAATAGGTAGGCTCTGAGAGCCTCGGTGCGAACGTATAGTGAGCTGATGATGATGATGATGACAACTTTTATAAATAATTCAGAGATGTAGGTTTAGATTGGTCTAACAAGCTGGCGCTTCCATCATCACTGGCTTTCGGTTTAGTCTAGTAAGTAATTAAAATAGTTTTCGGGCTATTAAATACGAATTGGAGTGGAATAGGTTTTTTTTTATATAAAATTGTCTTAGTATTAAATATGTTCAATTAATTGGTCATTAATTAATGCATCACAGTTTGCATTTCATGTCGTATGGTGTGGGATTGAGATTGGTAGATGTTTATTGTCATAGGACAAGACTCACTCCAGGTCTCTTCGTAACAATAGTTAGGTGTAATTAGTAATAACCTTGTTTAAAATAAAAGTTTATATTCTAAATTGTTGAATTTATAAATATATTTAAAGAATAGAATTGTCCTAGTTCATTAAAAAAGTAAATTCCACATTTAACATTGTTTAACTTTTATAATGGTCTCTAATTACGGGGCAACGAGTAATTTATATTGTATCATTTGAATTAATACTTTATGTCGTAGGGAATAGAGTTTAAAAATCATTACAGTTACATCAATTATTACTGTCATTGAAAAAGAGTTGTACAGAAACGTTATTATGTTAGAAATGTTTAGATAAATGAATTTGCTTAAAGAATACATTATGTCCGCGACCTAACGAGGTTGTTTCAAGGTCAATATTCCTTCTACATGCAAACTTGTATCTTATTTATATATACATTTATGTACATCAGATTTATTCATGGGAATATTTGTCTGGTAAATAAAGTATTAATTAAAAAAAAATAATAATGCATAATAAATCTGAGAACGCTATCGTTGTCAGTTTGTGTTGTAACATGTGACGGTCGCGGGTTTGAATCCCACCATTCGACTATTGGTGTGAACCATTCCTAACGCAAGAAATATTAGTACCAAAAATCTATTAATGTTTTATTTAAAAAAGAAAACAAACGAAATAAAAAAACGAATAACGTGCTTTGGATGAAGGTATTTAAAATGAGAACTAGCGGTAACAAACAAAGACGTATTCTATAATAAAGAGAAATTATATTTACACAAGCTGCCAGTCATTTATTCTTTATGGTTTAATTTTTAAACACTATTTAAATAGATGAAACATTGTTTTTAATAAGTGTGATTACAGTCTTAATTTTTTTTTATAATTTCCCATTTCCATTGAATTCGAGTACATACGTTTGTATTTACGATATGTTTTTTGCATGACGTTTGAATCTTAATAAATGATGAGCAAATTGGATCATCCATTGAAGGAAATGTTATTCGTTAGACCCGTTATAATGCTATTTTTTTTATTTTCAGTTTGCTGCCAAAGATCGTCAATGGCAGTATAGCTGGTATTGTGGGAGTGTCCGTGGTCTTCCCCATCGACTTGGTGAAGACCAGGCTGCAGAATCAAACCATCGGACCCAAAGGCGAAAAGCAATATGCCAACATGTAAGCAACTTGTCAATTAGTTTCTTTTTTAACTTATTAATATTTCTTCTTACCTTTCCAAGTAATAAAGAGCATGTGTTAGATTATTGTTCGAAAATAGATGAAGGGTGAAAATCGAACGCACGACTTCAAGATCGGTACCCCGTACCTTTAACCATTAGGCGCATCACTTTCAACTTTGGTTCTCCGCTTTGAGGTCTTTGACTTTATTCTCTACTCAGCTTTATCCTATGTAATTCTAGTCTTAACTTGATCTGGCCAGGTAGTATATGCTATTGTTATTGTAACTATTTTTTTTTATTGTTTATGACTGAATGATTTGTTTCTACTAGTAAGTAAAGACTTAGGGTCCTTTAATGGACCGTACCTCTTACTTATAGGCCAGCAACGCATGTGGTTTCTCTAGTATTACAGATGTCTATGGGCGTCGTTCATTTGTTATATTTAAAAAAAAATACTGCTTACGGTTTATATTTTTCAATATGAAATGTTTCTACTAATTAATAATTTAATTTATAACTTGCATAATACACCATAGTATCCACTGACCTTGAAGTGACCTTTGTAACATTTATTGGCTAATGTTTTTTTTATCGATGTTGTCCAGGCTGGATTGTTTCAAAAAGACGTACCGCGCGGAGGGCTACTTCGGTATGTACCGGGGCTCCGGCGTCAACATCTTGCTGATCACGCCGGAGAAGGCCATCAAGCTGGCCGCCAATGATCTGTTCAGATTCTATCTAACCAGATCTGATGGGTATGCTATTTAAGATTTTAAAAAAAATTAAGGTCAATTTTCTCCGCTGTTATATTGTTTAAAAAGAGAATATGTTTTTGGACATGTTTCTTGACAATGTAAACTCATGAATAATTGACAGATGACTTCAAATAACGTATTGCTAACTTAAACTATTAAAACTTTCGTGGGACATTTCACTATACTACTTATAAAACGGCCTAACTCACGTGTAAATCATCTTCAGGGTGAGCCCCCGATGGGCTCGAAACTAGTCGGTACTGACATCGATTTACTCGTGCTTAAGCCGTTTTATAAGTAGTATAGTATTGCTAACTTATTTTACTTTATATGCGAAAATTTCTTAGAAGATAACTCCAAAAATATGAACCACTACTACTATATATAATCTAGATGAAATTTGGAGAGAGAGACATAGGTCTATCAGGTGGTGGAATAGCCTATTTGCTATTTGTTCAACGGAAGTCGCGAGCATAGGTTAGTGTACGAATTTATATATTTGGGGGTTTGGTTAACCTTTTTTTTTTTTTAAAGTGGGGAATGCATTCTGCATACACACGACTCTCAGGGAAAGAGACGTGGTTATGTGGGACTTGCCCCCTTCGCCA
>JAODUI010000010.1:1606233-1624830 GCA_027563995.1 Papilio gigon | reverse complement strand
TTGCTCGTGTGGTGCCGGGCTCGGGTATCGGTGAAGGGGTAAAGAATATCAAGATGTAACGAGCGCCAGCCGGAAGGGGAACTCGGATCTCTATCGGAATACGATGACACCCGAATTGTCAATGAATGATCGTATTATATGTGTGAAAATGTCATATCCATTAATATCAAACTTTATTGTTTAGTATTAAATGTCAAAATCAGTAATGTAATTCACTAAGATGGGCACTATAGCTATTTGAGAGAGCACGATAGATACGAACTTTTCCGAAAAATACGAAGGAAAATCTTTTCTCACTATATCTATACTAATTTATATAATTTATGTGAAAAGAGGTTACATATTTTACCTTGTTAGTACGTCGTCCGTCGCTCACGTAGAAAAATAAAAAGCTGAGTACCTATTCGTTATTCAAGACAGAAAAGTCTATCTGCGTGCCAAAAACATCCTGATCAGTTAAACAATTTTGGCCTTTAACAAACATCCATACATCCAATTTACTTTCGTATTTATATCAGTGAAGTTTTAATTGTCTATAAGATACTCAGTTATAATATTTGCAAAACTTTTGTTTGACCAAATTATTTTTATGCTCATTTTTTAAACAACAAAAATACATATAAACTTGTTGTTGCAGAACATTGCCGCTTGTGAACCAGATGATGGCGGGCGGCATGGCGGGGGCGTGTCAGATCGTCGTCACCACGCCCATGGAGCTGCTCAAGATCCAGATGCAGGACGCGGGCAGGGTCGCCGCGCAGGCGAAAGCTGGTACCTAACATTACTTAGGTCTTGTCATATAGTGTCATGGACCGGTGACTGACGGCCCGACGACTCGAATTAACGACTCATACATATAGTGTAGATTAATGAACTTTACACTCTCTGAATTTATTCAAAGATACAGTTATACTAAAAGAAAGTTTTTCCTCCGTAGATTTTGAGAAAATTTAGTATTTACCGTGCTCTCTCAAATAGCTTCAGTATGCATCTTAGAGAATGACATTATTCATTTTGACATTTAACACTAAACAACAAAGTTCCTTATTATTAATGGATATGAAAATGTCACTCATTTAATACGATCGTTGACAGTTCGGGTGTCATCGTATTCCGATAGAGATCCGAGTTCTCCCGAAGGAAAATAATTTCTCACTACATCTGTACCTCGTTTTGTTTGACCATAACCAACTTGTTTTTTTTTTTACTAATTTTACATAGGTTACTTATTTTAGAGGTAGAATAACTTAGACAAAATAGTGTCTGCTCGCAGTTTTAACGTCGTCATATGTTTTTTTATAATGTTCATTTTGATGAATAATTAATAATCTGTTGTCTCCTTGTCGCAGAGGGTCGTAAAGTGGAGCGCCTGACCGCGACGGCGCTGACGAGGCGCTTGCTGGCGGAGCGCGGCATCCTGGGGCTGTACCGCGGCGTGACCGCGACGGCGGCGCGTGACATCTCCTTCAGCATCATATACTTCCCCATGTTCGCGATACTCAACGATCTAGGCATTAAGAACGGAAAATCGCCGCCCTTCTGGTAATACTTTGTTACAAAAAGATCATTTAATGTATGACGATAGACATATACCACACACACACACACACACACACACATATGTGGTGGTGGTACAACAAGTAAATCAAATTTGGAATTCGACAAAAAAAATACATCTTTTTAACTATAAGAAACAATACCTTAGGTTTTTTATAAATTAATTAATATAGATAATGGCATCCAAAAATACACGATTCTATTTTTAGTCAATTTTTGAATGGTCATAAGTCAGCAATAAAGCCTCTTACAAAACAAATAGCCTGTACTCAACCACGTTTACTAGAATTATAATTCACCAAAATAAAAAAAAAACTTTTTTTTGCTTGTCCGCTTGACGTGAGCTGCTTCATATACTAGTACAAGCTAAAATCTACTAATATTTTAGTATTAAAAAAAATTAAATGTATGTCTCCAGGTGGTCGTTCCTGGCGGGCTGCACGGCGGGCTCCGCAGCCGCGCTGGTCGTCAACCCCATGGACGTGGTGAAGACGCGCATGCAGACGCTCTCCAAGGGCAGCGGTGAGAAGCAGTACAGCTCCATCATGGATTGCGTCATGTGAGTCACTTTGACATTGTCACTAGTCATGTGGTGTCGTCTTTGAAATGTCGTATGTAACGACAAATTTATCTAAACAGAGGTACAGATGTAGTCAGAAATTATTCTCCTTTGTAAAAACTCGAATCTTTATCGGATGACACCTGAACTGTCAATGAATGATCGTATTACATGAGTGTCATTTCCATATCCATTAATATGGAACTTTATTGTTTAGTGTCAAATGTCAAAATGAATAATGTCATTCTCTAAGATGGAAACTGAAGCTATTTAAAAAAGCACGATAAATACGAACTTTTCCAAAAAATTACGAAGGAAAATCTTTTCTCACCATATTTGTACTCATATTGTATTTAATTCTATAAAAAACCTGTAAAGCCGATATAGGATACAACATGACAAAAAAAATGTAATTTTTCTAACATCTTTACTATGACGAGGATCATCTCGTATACATTGTCAGATAAGTCATCCATTTTTATGTATGTATGTGTAAATATTGCACCAAAGAACCATGATAGCGTTATCTATGGATATGGAATAAATAATAAATAAACTAGATAAAAGATCATCAACCTGCTCTTTTCCCTACGGAGGGTCGGCACAGTATGTACTCTTCCATACATCTCTGTCACCTGTTATATATGACTAAAAGTTTTTTTTACACATTCTCAGGACAACATTGAAACACGAAGGTATAACAGCGTTCTTCAAGGGCGGCGCGTGCCGAATGATGGTCATCGCTCCCCTGTTCGGTATCGCCCAAGCAATCTACTACATAGGCATAGCGGAATATCTGCTAGGATACAAATAATTATATCACTCCTCCTCCATCTCTAAGGTTATTTTGGCTGTATAGGTTTTAAAAGTTATTTCTTTTTATCATAATGTTCCTAAAAGGTTCAATTAGAAGTTTTGTACAAAAATGTACTGTTTACACTGCTTATACTATTGAAAATAAAGTTTCTCATCAGCTGTGGAAGCCCACAGCTGTGTACACTGCCCTGTGTTGCTAGTGCTGGGAGAGTTTGAATACACAGAAATATGTAAATTCTAAACAAATTGAAATGAACTCGATGATCATTTTGGTTGGTTAGTGTTGCCCAAATTGAAAAACCTAAATGTAAACAGTATTAATTTAAGTTGTTTCAAATCTATCTATGTAATATTTTAAATGTAATATTAATTTCTATGTTTTTTGTTCAATAAAACACATGGTCCTTCGAGCCGGACTTACAATTTTTAGTTGATTCACAAAAAGTGTTACAATAAAACTTATTTATTTTTAAAAAATAATTTGCATGTAAAAGGAAACTGGCAACATTAACCAACTGACAGCAGTTAGTCATTGTTGACAGTTTCATTTTACATGACATATAAATTGTTTTGAAACGTAAATTTATGTGGTAATATTTAAACTCTCTCAGTTTTCAACATACATAGCCAATATTTTGAATGTTCGATGATTATTTAAAAGCAGATTTTGTATTTATTTATTGCTTCAGTGTATAAATATATTAGTTTGTTATTTATTTTTATATACAATTATTTATATTTAAAAATGCTGGTGTATTTGATAGTTTATCATCCAAGTATTTACGTTCTGGATGACATTTTATAAAATTCAATTAAAATAGCAACTTATTTAATATTTTGGCGTATAATAAAGACAGAAAGTTATATATAATAATGGTCAAAACATTAAAATCAAATAAAATTAAACGATTTTTGTAAAGTTACTTCCGAATTGTTAACGTACTAAGGAAAAAATCTCGTAACTACATCGTATATTTATTGTAAGCGTCTCTCCCTTTCACACCAATACATGTATCTCTCACGTGAAACGAAATGTGTGGAAAGGTGGGACCATACTTTCTTTTTTATTCAATATTAATGTTGCCACTCAAAATAAATAAAAGAATAATAAATTATTTTTTCATGTAATTTTGCTTTTATTATACGCCTTAATAAAATTAAAATGTTATTAATCACATTATTTTTCCTGATAATTTAAAAATGTTCGTAAAATAATAACTTATTAAATATTTATTTATTTAATTTACAAAGTACTCGCCTTTATTTTTTTTAATTAAATAGTTAAAGAAATTTGCTAGAGCGATTTCTTGAACAATGATAATTATTAATGTAACCAATGTTCAAAACACTCTGAGTTGTCACTAATGGAGTTTCTTAGTGTATATTACGTATATAAAATGTACACTAAGGGTCTGCTGAAGTAACTATTAAACTTGTGTGTGTTCAAAAATGTTCGAATACAAAAATATGTATAGGGTTTGTAACAATATTGTTACACAATGCATTGACAATAATTACACGCTATATACAAAACGGGTGTTAGTGTAAATGTTGAATAAATAAAATGAAATGTAATTGAAAGACGATGTCAATTTTACGCCATTTATGCTGTCACGGTATAGATCTTGACAATAGTTTTAAAACTGTCGTTTTCTATTGAATATTCAAAACGATATCTCAAAAGAGGTTATAATTACCGTAAATTCTTATTGTAATATGTCTATTTTTTTTTCTTTAAAAATAACGACAAGGACAGTGATATGACAGTAATTTGAAATCTTTGAAAGCTTCCATTTTAAATAGAAATTACTGTGCAATTAGATAGAGAAGAGTTTTTATTCAAGCTTTTCGTCATTTTTAAAAATGTTAAATGACATATGTGTAATATATTTATTTTAACTATAAGAATATAGCATGACAGTTTTTTTTAATTACTGTAATTTATTAGTTTTATGTCTTACTGTAATCTAAATTGTTGGAATTTTAAAAACATGTCGTTATGTTTTATTTAAAATGCTTTAAGCTGCAATGAACAATTAAATTAAGTTGATTAAAGTATTTTACATATCTTCCATTATTATTAATTATATTATTTTCGCTATTTAAAATAAGCCTTATTGTCAAGGTCTACACTTTGCCAGGTAATATGCCATGCGGTCAATTACAGTATCATGGTATTTTTATATGTTAGAATCGTATTAAAAGACATTTAATAAAACTACTGTAGCTTATTAGTGTACTGTTTATAAAATATGCTACTGTTTTAAAACTAATTTTCATCTGGCAACACTCGAAAACAATGGACATACCAAAAATCGTATGTAACTTAATTTTCTTGTGAAAGCCAAATGCACGAAGAAAAAAAACTGTAATTTTAGATTGGATAACGAGATATTAAGTCGTTAGTGTTATTTTCAATGTAATATAATGATTATAAATGAACGCAGTTCTTTGCTTTCTTAATTAACTTTGTTGCCATTTCAAATACAAATATTTATTTTTAGGTTCGGTTATGTGATAAAAATTCAATATGTTATATTCCATTTGGCCAAGCCAGTGATATGTGACCTGCCACATTTATTAAAATGTAGTATGGACCTAGTCAAATGTTTTATGTAAAATGTCTTCTAATTTTTATCAATCGGACAAATATGCAATAATGAAATGTTTAAAGTGTTACAGAAATGATACGTTGGTGGATATTCAATATAATAGAATATGCTTGTTTTAGCCCTAGAAGTTCAATAAATATTTGTGGAATAAAATCTTGTTTTATTTAGTTTTCTGTTACCGTGAGGTAACATAAATACCTTTGATATTTATCGAACAGGAATAAAAAGGCCATACAGGCACAAACTTGCTACAATTTGATTTTTTACTGGGAGAAGGGTTATATTTCGTGTCAGAAATAACTAGGTTTTCGGTAATTTAATCTAACCATAACATATACATAACATATCAAAAATACATTAATAAATGAGAAACAAATAAAATTTTACTCACTCGTATTTTTATTCTACCATTTATAAATGAGTCATCAATTTGTATTAATTGTAGTTTATGTTATTAACATTTTTACTTTATACAGTGACAACACCATCACATTAATGTCAATTATTGAAAGGACGCCGTGTAAATCTTAAATATTTAGGTATATTCGCTTCCGTATTTACCTGAATATTCAACTGGAAAGTAGAAGTTTCTTGCTTATTGATAGCCAGCGAGATGGCAAGCTTAGGCCCCAAGAAGGATGGAGGGCCTAACGTGGAATTCTTCCAAGCGCCGGAGTCATTAACACAATTCGATCAGATTCGTGTTTGGTTACAAAAGAATTGCAAAAAGGTTAGTTATAACTTGAAACAACATTTCTTTCTAGATTACGCTAACTAAATACGCCTATCATTTATTGATGAAATGTTAATTTATCGTTGTAAAAGAATGTAATTCGTTCATATTCATTTTTTTGTTGTGCACCTTGTTTGTCTAAAAGAATCCAAGCAACTTCGATAAATGCCTATATTGATTACTAAATAAATAAGAGTAGCTGCCTAAGCCTCTTTAAACTGATAGCGGTAACTTATTTTATAGTGTTTTCAAACACTTGCACATGACTTATATATAGAGCATACAAATTCATAAAAAAACTGGTTGTACTTCCAATGCTTGAAACTCGGTCATAATTTCTAATAAATTATTTGTTATTGTTTTTAATTATAGATATCACTATGCACTACTTCTCCACACTAACTGTGTCAAATGTCACTTTCATATGTCTTTTCTCAATTCCTTTAAAAATGTATATGTATGTATGTTATGTAGTAGATATATAAAGGAATTAAAATTTAAATAATATTAAGTTACATCATTCACTGAGAGATAGTATTAACATAAAGGAAAAATGAAATGCAAAAATAATCCTTATTTTTTTTAAATTCATTCTGTTTATTTTGATTTTAGTTGTTTTACCTAGCACATACATTTTGCTTTTAACATGTGAGTCATATTATTCTCTTTTTTTGCAGCATGTTCAAACAGATCCTCCGACTAAAGAAGGTCTGGCACAATTGGTTATACAGCTGATCCAGTATCAGGAAAATAAATTGGGGAAGAATGCTTCAGATCCACCGTTCTTAAGACTTCCGGTAAGTTTAATATCATTTAATATACACTTATGTAACAATTACAAGGAAAAGTAAATTCTTGGTTATAAATATTTTTTCATAATTCAAAAATATTTGGATTAGTCAAAAATAGTTTGCTTAAAGGGTAAATATAAATGTTTAAAACTATAAAACATAAGTTGCATCAGTTAAAACATGTATTCATACAAAGCAGTAGTCGTACTTTTCTAAGCACCAAATTGGACACTGTGGGCCACACATAGCTGCACCGAGTAGTTGACACAACCAATCTATTGAATTTTCTTATGATCTGATATAAGTTGTTTCCCTGTAGATGTAAGTTTTCAAGACCATTTTTTTATATTTTGAGGCAATAGAAAATGGTCTTTCTAAAGTTTACTGAAAATATTTGTGGTTTCTAAAACAAAGATTTTTCTTTGAAATCGAAAGGGCCGCGGTTTGATGATATAAAGCATTTCAATATTCAGCCGCTCCTGGGTATATAAACTGGTTCTCCGGTAGTCCTTTTGCACCGGTACCTTCGATGGCAAATAAAGAGCCTGCATTAGGCTGTTGTATTTGTTCCGCAGCATTCAGTCCAAAGCTACTTGTTGTTACATACAATGTTTCTAAATCGTGTCCACCCCATACAACTGATGTTACCTTACTAGCTGGCAATTTATGTTGCTCTAGTAGCTTTCCTGCTCTAGGGTCGATTTTTATTACCTAAGACATAAATGGTTAAGTTTTTTTTAATTATTTAAAATGTTACTTAATAAGTTTATTGCCGTGACTAAGTTACAATTTAAAAAAAATACAAAGAGTTGTAAGAATGTGTTTGTTTAAAGATTTTTTTTTTAAATAATTAATTGTATTACTGTGTGATGAATACCTTTCCACCGTTGAAGCATGCCACCCACAAATTGCCATCTCTGTCAATAGTCATGCCATCTGGTAGTCCAGTCACATTGTTTGCTTCAAAGCTGAATAGAGTCCTTCTGTTACCTGGAATCAGTACAATTTGTTTAATTCACTATATCCAAAAACTATACAATATATGAAGACATGATTTTATTAATTTTTTTCTAGTACAATGCAAAAACCCTGTTTTGTATAGTTATGGAAATAATATGATTGTTTGGATGTTAATTTATGAATACGCTATTTTTTTACATTAATTACTTTCTGTAGGAAAGTCTAGACTTGTTCCATACAAGTCAAAGTGAATCATTTTTAGCGTAGAGTTTAAAATTTACAGACAGCGTCATTTTCAAGTGACCGATGGTCCTTTGAAAACTTACGTATACTTCCATCTTCTAAGTTAAAGTCAAATACGTCAATGTTTCTTGTCGGCGTGTCTATATAGAACATAAACTTATTGTCTCGTGTCCAAGCGATGCCGTTAGAGACCGACACTGGTCGCACCCACACGGCCGGGTCTAGCACGTTGTGTTGGTCCACCATGTATAGAGTTCCCTGGTCTTTGTCGACGATGGTACCCACTTCTTTGCCCATTGTACCTGGAATGTTAGACATGGTCAATACCAAATAGGAACATTTTGTAAGACCTTGGAAGGCTCTTAACTAGTCACTGTCAACACTGGATGAATACAGTTTGACTACAGTTTTAGTTTGTAAAAATATCTAACAAAAGTTGACAAATTTACTAAACGTAATATTTGGACAATAACTCCTAGAGCTAAAAAAATAATGATCAAAATTAGTTGTAATGATGACAGTTTCAAAGCTGAGTTCTAGACAAGAAAATACTAACGAATTGAAAATCCAAGTTAAAATAAGGGCCAATTTGAACTCTATTGAATATATCAAATTAGTTTCCAATTTAAATAGAAAGGCAGCGATAGCAAATTGAATTGCATTTTCATTAAAATTTTATATCAATCGATAAGAAAGTTATTTTGACTTTGGATAATGCCTATTTAACTACGACTTTAACTGTATATATATCTTGTATACATATTTAACTTAATCTATATCGTATTCTCCTAACAGTACATGATAAAAGCACTTTAATTTTATACATTTGATAAAATTAACTAGATGCTTATAATCAAGTAGCCCAATTTCTGTGTTTCTGTTTAATAATATTTAAGAGGACCATGGTAGAGTTTTAGTATAAAAAATTAGCAGTAAAGTACTCCATATATGTAATTGTATATATGTAGTATGTATATAGTATTGTATATAGACTGGGCGAGTTAGTTGACTGGCCTATTCACCCTTAATGATAGGGCACGCTCAGAGCCCATCACTGAGATATACAGTGACCTGATTATGATAATCTTTAAATGATTGATTACAATAGTTAGATAGTAAACTCACCGAACCAAAGCCGTCCTCTAGTATCAACCTTCCCATCATTACATCTGTTATCGGGCAGACCCAAATCGACAATACTGAGAAGTCTCAGTGAACTGTCGTTGGACGGTCCATTCAGTGACATGAGGTAGAGTTCAGTACGAACACAGACGAGAACTATCCCAGGATTGTCTTGTACAGTCACCACCAGAGATACGGGTCCGTAACCTGGAATTATTTACAATGATATCATGATTCTATTTCTACACCGCCATTCCAATATTGCGGTCCATATCCTAGTACAAGCTAGGCTTAATTGGAATGATAAAAGAAATATTAGTAAATCAATTAATTAAAAAAAAACAGTCTCTTCAAAAATATTAAAACATATTTTGATATAAAAAAAGACGTTGACGAAGAAAAAAGGTTTTAAATGTGGCTGTATTTTGTCTCACCTTTGTTCATAAAAAAAAAGAAAAAAGCAAACAAGACGGTTTTTGTATTTTTTTTCTAGACTGTCAATGTTACCTATATGTTTGGTTGTAACGTTTCCCGTTTGTGCATCCATTCTATGAACATTCTGTTTCATGATGTCCACCCAATAGAGTGCATTCTCCTCTTGCGACCAATGGGGACCCTCGAAATGTGTTCCACCGCGATATACCTAGAAGAGATGGTTTTTTTTTTTTAATTTATTAAAAGATATTTGTGTTATGAAAATAGGTTTAATACAAAATTTATAATTTACAGTTAGACTTTTTTTTTGTAGACAATAAAGTCATCAGATCTTCACCTTCACCCGTGTGAACTTAACCGTGGTATCACTATCGAAGCGTAAAATTAAATTAAAAAACGTTAAAAACGATTATCAACTTTGCTTACCCCATTTGTATTACACAATAATTTCCAAAAGCTTACTTTGGTTAGTTTTGTTTTTAAATTAACAAAACAGGTACTTACCGTTTTTATTATCGGCGCTGTCGACCTCGAAGCTTTTATTATTTCCATTACAGATATTAACACGAACAGTCTCACGATGGCCATCGTTCCACTTAATCTTGATTTCACGTAGATTTGTCTTTAAGGTCGTATTAACACGGTACGTTACTCAGAACTGTTGAACGGTGCGTGCTGCACTCACGAAGTCTAACCTGTTACTAATTGTGTCAAAGTAATCTCTCGCTTTGACTCCATTACGCTACGTCATGTTCGCATAAAGTTCATTAAATCTATAAAGTTTAATGCAGTTGATATTTATCGTCTTTTATTAATATATATTTCATCTCTTATTGAGTAAATAAATATTAAGACGTTTAAAGACTGCACCTAAATTAATTTCTTAGTAGATTTTTTTTATCAGCACATTTTTGTTATTTTCTAATATCTCTGTTACCACTCCAATTAAGCTCTAGGCTTGTGCTAGGATATGGTCTACAATAGTCGAATGACGGGATTCGAACTCCACCACGTAATTGGAAATCTGTAGCCTTAACAGTTAACTCTACTATTGTAATCGTTAGGTCGGTAGGAGGGTTATCGAGGGAGTTCTGCTGGGTCAAATTCAACATAATCCTCTCTTCCCCCTAGCAGGCTATACTTCGCAGTCTACCCCCCGTTACCAAAAATGGACGGTTAAATTTAAAATAAACTGATGAAAATGTCAATAAAGAAAATCTTTCGCGTAATATTTTTAGACATATTGTTGCTTATATCAAATGTAATATTTTAAATCTTGTGAGAACGTTTTATTTTTTATTATTTTTTTCTAATAAATGGCTTTGTCCTAATTCATTTATTTCTCGACGGTCATGCAACAATGCCCGCGTTGCGCGGATGTCCGCGTCACACCAAGGTTTAGACGTTTCTCAAAATCAAATCATTCTACGTTCGACCTGTACGTTTTCTCATTATTCCAGAATCATTTTGGCCGGTTCGAAAGTCGAAAAAAATAGAAAAAAAATATGCAAAATAGGTATATAGAAATAAAAGAAAAAAATATTTAGGAGCTCTGTACTGAACACAAAAAGTACAAAGTACATGTTCTAAGTCTGTTATATTTTATCTATTGAATAATGCAAAACATCAAATGGTTTGGCTCTATTGGATGAAGGAATGATCCTTTGTGACTTATAAGGGTTTCATAATGGTCAATCCACCATACAGTATGACCTTGTAAAATGTTTGTATGGCAAAGAACAGCCATACTTTGTTTTATTATTTTTTAATAATTATACATAGATGTCGCGTTTGGAATTGTTCCTTGTTTTTTTTTAATAAAATAAAATTAAATAATGTAATTAAAAAAAAATACAATTTATTAGTGTGTCCTGTAACATGTCTTTAGGAGTATTTTTATTTATCAAATTAACACGTTTTTTGTATCACAAAGTCGCCGATTCGGGCGCGTTGTATATGTTACAAAAAAGAAAAAAAAACATTTTTCTTAATTGCAGATGAAAGTGTTTATGGACATGAAGCCGGGCGGCTCGCTGTGCACGGTCCTCGCCACCATGTTCCGCTTCAAGTCGGAGCAGCGGTGGCGCAAGTTCGACTTCCAGGTCGGTAAGGTATGCAGTCGCGCGCACGCCCGCCTCGCTCTCACCGCCCCCAGCCCGCCGCCGCCGCCGCCGTCGCCCTACTGCGCGGCCAGTAACACGCATACACAATGACACGCGTCTGACAGAAGCGTTTCCCGCCAAAATACCATAGATTAAAAAAACTTCGAGCGTCATGCTTGACTAGGACTAATGTGATTTTTTTTAGTTATAAATTTTTGGTAATTATTTTGTCATACACGTGTTGTTGTCATTCCAAAAGCACGTTCAGAGGGTATGATCTATGCCATTAACACTATGTTCTCCATATTGCAACCGTAGGTATTGTCGAGTTTACTTTTACATTTTATTTAGCAAAGGACAATCTTCAAGTATAAAATAAATGATATTTCTATATTTTATCAAATTTATTATGCTCTTTGGAGTATGACATTTAATGTAAATAAAAAATAAATAAACAAAAAGTTTTCATTCTGAATTCCATTTCATGCAATTCATTATGTTGCGTATAGCTTGTTTTGGGATTTAAAGGTTGGTTATCTGTTGTATGTTTTTTTTTCTGGCCAGTTATGTTTTTTTTTAATAACAGTTTTGTGTTTTGTCACTAATGTCTGTATTTGTTTATATAAAATACACTATTAATGTTTTGCATGTATAACAAAAATTATCCATACGAATTCATGGTCTATGATGTAAATAGATTTTTCCTACCCATATCATTTGTTGCTTAGTGACGTTAATTTTGTTATATTTGGAGTTGTGTACTAATGACAGAGTATATAGTTACAATAGAATTTATTATAGATAAAAAAAAGAAAAAGCATCAAATTAATCTTTCAATTAATTCGAACAAATTCATTTGTCTTGATTTTGTCCCAGTTTTTGGATTTGATATATAGAAGTTGTCAAATATTTTGGCGCCTTGGTTCATCGCACGAGTGCACACACTTTAGGTGTATGGGGGGGGGGGAGTGGGGGAGGGCGCTGCGCACACGACTGAGCCGTCGAGATATTTGATAATACGTATAATTAGGCTGTTACCCTTTTGTTACATATTAATAGTACAAAATAGCACAATTTTCTTTAAAATTCCACCAACTTAGTAACTTAAACTGTATTTTTTTTAAAATTCCAACCACATTAGTTTAAAATGTTCAGTGCCTAAATTGCGAAAACCCATACCTCAGTTGTGAACGAAAAAAAAAAGAAATTTGCTGAAAAACAAGAGCAAATAATAGCCTAAAAGAGTACGGTACAAAAGACTGTTTAAAAAAATAAAAAATAATATAATAATTCGCAAACGATTGGCTCTGGGTGTTTTTAATAAAAGCTACATATCCCACGCTTCTCTAGCCGTTATTATAAATCGAATTGTTACTAAAGTTATTTTTCTTTCCCTTCCCCCCACCTCCCCTTTGCAGAACCCGTCCCGCAAGGACCTGAATGTGCAGATGATGATGGAAATTGAGAGCGCTCTGATGAACGCCGAAGTGATACGGTCTCCGTGCGTATTTATACGAGCTGACGTAGACAGGGCCACCGCCAACAAAGTCAAGGACATCGTCAGTAACCACCAAGGAGAGACTTGTGGTGAGTTGACTTTGTATAATTTTATTATTGACTTTTATATAAGAAATTCGAATTTAAGGGTCCCAACAAAGATTACCGCATACTGTGGAAGGAATTGGGAAAGGCCTATGTCCAGAAGTGGGCAGTCAAGAGGTGATGATGAAGATGATGACTAATTAATTTTAATGCTATTTCAGCAGTTTTGTATTGCAAAGTTAAAATTATTTATGGCATCGACTCGACCTCTAAAATCATTTTATAACGTAATAAAATATGTTTAAATATATATAAACGTAATAAATATGTTTTCCGTCCAAGTATGACCTCGGAGCCTTTAAGAGTAGAGTGAATAGGCATTTCTTAGGCTAGCGCGTTTCATATTTGGACTGCATCGCCACTTGACACCAAGCGGGATAGCGGTCAAGCACTAGCTTACTCAAAGTAAAAAAAAAAAAAAAAATTGATAACTTCAAATAGAAAATTCGGGATTTTGTTTTACAATACTATTTCAAATTTTATTAACAGCCTGGTTCTTCACTGTTATTTAATATTGCTTTTTTTTTAATACGTGATTGGTTTTCAGATGACGAAGACGACGCGACTCATATAATCTACCCGACCGTGGACCCGCTGGAGGAGGAGTACGCGCGGCCGGTGTTCAGACGCGGTAACGGCTCGTTGGTACACTGGTATTATCTACCCGACAGTCACGATATATGGACACAGACGGAACTACCGGTTTGTAATTTTATAGTTATGTACTATGATATAATTTGTAAATAAGATTGTCTTACAATTTTTCTATGCCACAATGTAAAGGGTTTTTTTTTAGTTAATTTGATGTAAAACTTTACCCGTGTTATTTAAAAAAAAAATACAAGACAAAATTTTTTTCGTATAAACGTTTGTGTTGGCATTTGGTTACAGAAGAGTTCGCTTACGGCACACGTGCCAAATGGAATGCTTTCTATATATTATTGGGAGTTTATTTTTTTCTATTCAGGTGGAAGTACCAGAGAACGTTAGCTGGGAATGCACTCGCAGCGAGCCGTGGCGTGTGTCCGCGAGCTGGGCGCTCGACCTGCCGCAGTACAACGAGTGGATGAACGAGGAGGACTACGAAGTCGACGCCAACGGCAAGAAGAAGGTTAGATAATAGTTTTTTGTACATATAAATAGATGGCGGCAAAATAAAGTTTGAGTAGATGGCGCTGATAGATGATATAAAATAGTTTCAGACAGTTACGACTTAGGGTCCTTCAAGAAGAGAGCGTATGGCTTCCTTAAAGGTCGGCAACGCATCTGCGATTCCTCTGGTGTTGCTGATGTCCATAGGCGTCGGATCAAATAATTTTAGGCGATCCGAGGCTCGTTTGTCCCCTTTAATATAAAAAAAAAGTTTCTAGTTTGGTGCTATTTATTATTTTAAACTTTTGTATATGCACGCAGGTTCACAAGTTACGTCTCTCTGTAGACGACTTGATCCCGGGCGCGGAGCCCTCCAGCAAGGGCAAGAAGAATAAGAGAAAGCGCTCCCCCTCCCCGCCCCCGCAGAAGCATGGCAAGAGGAAGAGGTATGTTGAACCATGTAAAATATTACTTTTAATAACATTAGAGGTATTCTAAATGTTTAAGTTAAATTATATTATTTTCTACGAAAGTTCACTAATAAGAAATTGTATACTATAAGGAAGGTGTTTTTTTTTTTAAATTAAATCTACAAATTAGTTATGAATTCATTCTGTAACGTGAATACAAAGCGATTGAATAAATACATTGTTACTATGTTACGAAATTCTTTTATTGCATTATAAAAAGAAGAAATCCTATTTTAATATATTTTTCTTTTTTACATACAACTATGTTTTTAGATTGCTTACTGTTATTTATAATTTCCTAATATTTTTCAGTCGTATATCCAAACGTCGCGACAACGACGGCGACGACGAGGAGGACACGGCGTCACGTGACAACACGGACACCGCGCCCACGCCGGAGGCCGAGCGCTCCGCTGACAGTCAGTATCATCATCAACCCTTGTCTGCCCACTGTCATGTGCATCATATATTGTCTGACAGTCAGTATATGAAGCACTAATAAACTGTTCATTAAGACGGACTACCGATGTAACAGTCACGGGTTCAAATCCGCCATCGCAATAATAGTACAAGTTTCGAATACATTCAAATTGAACTTGATATATATTAAAAACAATATACTTTTATAAATAAGTGAACAAAACTATGTTTAAATACTATGTTGAATATTAGCGCCAGCCGCGCCGCCGCCGGAGCCCCCGGCCACGGCCGAAGCCCCCGCTACGCCCGCGCCCGCCATGGACGTGCACGACGATTCCCAGGGCAAGCACAGCGACTCCAACACGCAGGTAATTATAACAAACGTTGCGCTTCATAGTGTTGTCTCTTTCGCACGCAGTAATATGAAAAGAGATAGTTATATACAAAAACTCGAATGAGATATATGTTGACAATATTCTGTGTATTAAATATTTTGAGTACATCATCATCGTCAGCCCCTGTCTGCCCACCGCTGGACATAGGCCTTTCCCAATGTCTTTCAAAGTATGCGGCCCCCCCTTCCACATCTAACAACATTCTTCCTCCTTTCAGTAATGAAGAGAAAGAAAATAGAGTATTACTAAATGAAGCATTTTATTAGTATGAAACATATTGAAATAAACTCGTATTGACTTGTATGACTTCATACGACACTCAGTGTAGACTTAGTCGAGATTTAAACGTCTTTAAGTGTGCCAGTGCAATAATGTGCTATCCTCAGGAGATGCTGAGTAAGGAAGAGTTGGAGGACAACGTGACGGACCAGACCCACCACATCGTGGTGCCGTCGTACTCCGCCTGGTTCGACTACAACTCCATACATACCATAGAGAAGCGAGCCCTGCCAGAGTTCTTTAACGGCAAAAACAAATCTAAGACCCCGGAAATATATCTCGCTTATAGGTATAGACATTTTATTTTAAATTATCTATGATCAATACAATTTTACATATTTTGAACACTATGTAAACCGCACTATGTTACTATTGCTAAAGTAACAGTCTTGTGTTAAATAATGTTTTAACATGCGCTCATTATTTCAAATTTTATATTATGAAATATGAGGGTATTTCGTTAACAAATCTAAGACTTCGTTTAGTGGGTAGTTACATATATTTACATAACATTTTTGATGATATTCTTTATTAATAATCATAACTGTCAGTTACTTATTATAACACTGACTTGAATATTGTAAAAAATACATATTTCATATTAGTAACGTAATAAAATTGTGGCCGTGGTCTTTCGTCCACGTAAACGACCAAATAACTTGAGTTAACCAATGCGTTATTACAGACCATGGGGTTTTTTATCAATATAATTTTTTTTCCTGTAAAATGCTAATAAAAAAAAAGACAGTAATTGACCTCTGTGTCAAATTTAATCTAGATATATTGTGGATTAGTAACATCTATACATATCAATTTTTATTTACAAGTGTTATTTATATGTCAGGAATTTTATGATCGACACATACCGCTTGAACCCCACGGAGTACCTGACGAGCACGGCGTGCCGGCGCAACCTCGCGGGCGACGTGTGCGCCATCATGCGCGTGCACGGCTTCCTCGAGCAGTGGGGACTCGTCAACTACCAGGTACGAGCGACGTCTGGCGGACATTTTAAAATCTAAAACAATTTACCCGACTGATAGAAAAGTAATGTTTTTTAAAGCTAAGTGGTTGAATTGAAATTAGTGGAGATTTCATAGGTATTGAGTATGGCTTTTTTACAGACTTAAACAGCCCCTTATTAATTATTTTGCGACTCTGTGACGGTAACACCCATACTAATAAAATGAATGTAATGTTCAGTTGGAGGCGGAGTCTCGCCCGACGGCGATGGGCCCGCCCCCCACCTCGCACTTCCACGTGCTGTCGGACACGCCCTCCGGCCTGCAGCCGCTGCAGGCGCGTCCCACACAGCCCAGACCTGGTTTGTACATCACAGTCTACATTTACACGGCCGAAACAACCTTATAAAACATTTATATAAATGTTTTTGTAAGCACAAACCTTTTTTTTCAATGTTCAAAACAAGATCATCAAAATAACACACGGACCTCATCTAATCGCAATAAATATGATATTAGTAACAAATGACTATGAAAATAAATAAATTATTCTATCCTTGTATTCCACTAAAAACCTAATTAGTCATATATATCTTTTTTAATCATTTTAAACAAAAATTATCGTAATTCTTGTCTATGTTAGCGGAGAACGCAGCAGTGCCTAAAGTGGAGGCGGGTCTGCCGAACGGCGCAGACGGGGGCGCTCCCGCCGCCGCCGCCGCTGCGCCCGCCAGCATCAAGCAGGAGCCCGTGCTCGAGCTGGGCACCGCGCCCGGCCTCAAGCTTGACCAGGTACAGACAAAAAAAAATTATATGCGGGAGAGGACTGCGCTAAACAGAAGGTTTTAGCCTCTGCCTATCTTTTTGAGTAACTGGTTTGTTTCAAAAACTCACGGTTAGAAGATAATGCTTTATGACTAGTTATGAAATAATATGTGTGTTTGTTCAGTACCGCGGGGGGTCGCGCGGGCGCGAGTGGACGGAGCAGGAGACGCTGCTGCTGCTGGAGGCGCTGGAGCTGCACCGCGACGACTGGAACCGCGTCGCCGCGCACGTCGGCACGCGCACGCACGACGAGTGCATACTGCACTTCCTCAGGCTGCCTATCGAGGAGCCGTACCTGCAGGATGCAGCATCAGGTATACAGGTCACATATATTGGCACTAGCGCACATGACTGAGTGTCAGGATATTTAAAAAGACGTAAACGACAATGCTGACTGTATAAAAGTTTTCAGCAAAAGGTATATAATTTACTTTCTATATAATATTCTTCATGTGCAGGCGGTGTGTTGGGCCCGCTGGCGTACCAGCCGGTGCCGTTCAGCAAGGTGGGCAACCCGGTGATGAGCGCGGTGGCCTTCCTCGCCAATATTGTACAAAAAACTGAATTTACTTAAGAAATTGGTGATGTATAAAGTAATGTAGTGAATATTTAAATAAACAGA
>JAODUI010000010.1:1585308-1597242 GCA_027563995.1 Papilio gigon | reverse complement strand
TTTGTCAACTTAAAGGTCGTTTACCTTACCATTAATTACATCAAATATGACCTTCAAGACTAATCAAGGTCATATCCATCTTGTCTAGTAGAGAATTGTTAGTGACAACAAAAAGTTCAGTTCCACAGATTATAGTGAATTTCAACGTTCTGTTTTTTTTTAATTAGTAAAGTATAGGATTGTGACTGTAATAAGAGAAGTCAAAGTTCCTTATTGCAGTGATTCTGGTCTTAAAGTATGCACCCTTACTGCATTTATTTATCACAAGGGGAACGAGTGTAGGCATTACTCTGTAAGTTATTCTGATTTCAAATTTGTACGTGTTCCGTCCCATTCAAATATATAAAAATAAAGAAAAAAAATTGTACAACTGCACATTTTTAATCGATTACAAAATGAAATCGGAACGTACATGAGTATTAAAAAGCGAGTTTGAACTATATACCGTCGTATATATATACGTCGATACATGTATATAACTATTTCAAAATTGTAATAAAACTCTAACACTATTGATTATCAGAAATCCCACAAATCTATGAGATAAGCACGCTTTTAAAAAGCAAATAATTCACACTTAACTGACGTTATCACTGACAGGTGTCAGATGAGCGGACGCCATCTTAGACATGTGTCATGCGCGTCGATAGTTCATAAATTAACGGTGTGATTGTGAACCGGGGAGATGGATGTTGTGAGATGTCGTTATCAGTTGATAAAGTAATATCGCTCGTTATGACACTATTTAACTTGTTCGTGGACATTCGTGTCAGATAAAAATCAGGATGTGATTATTTGTTTTTTTTTTTGTACCACGATCGTACTCCTCCGATGTCGATCTAGTGTCTAATTTGAAATGGTATTCTTTTTAAATAGCATTTATAACAATTGATGAGAGGTACGATTAAGAAATAGAATGAATTTTAACGCTCAATCATAAAGCATGACGGAGAGAATTAAGAAACTGATATATGCCAGTGAATTCCATAGATGACGAAGATATAATACCGAGCTCTATGGTTTCCTTCCTACAAATTACAGATCTGTACTGGTTACATTTCTTTACAGTGATTTTGATTGAATATAATTCGTTGGTTTTTGTGATTATATAAGTGTTTCCTACAAATTTCTCTCAAGAGAACGATGCGAACTTTTCACTGACCTAATATTTGTGTACAGGAATAATTATCAAGTACTTTCCCACAGCACCATAGCTTATCGAAGCCATAATATGTTGACTCTCTGCGTGTTTGTTTGTGTGTTTTGGCAAAATACGGCGATAAAGTCGACCGCGGACGTTCACACGCGCCTCGCTAGGAGACGCATCTTCACTGATAACATCTCGGATATTCTCATTTCAAACTTATCAAATCATAAACAAGTCTAACCTCAAAATACTAGTGTTTGTATGCATCTCGTTTGACAAACATTCGTATTATTTAATCAATATCAAATAAAATAGTTTAAACCGGTAAATAAATAATTAAGTATGTAATTTATGACAATAAGAACGTTATTTTTTTATATATAAATGACTTTTTTTTTATCAAACATGTTTTTTCAACGTCTCCTCATGTAAGAGGTTGGTGGTAATTACTGAAGTATAAACAAATGACAAAACCTAATTAAACAATGTAATTCTTTAAATTATTTAATTGTAGAATATTTCAATTATTATTAATTTTCTTTGCACTTAAAATCTATTAGATTTTTGTATGTTTAATAAAAACAATGCGTTCGGGTCGTACCGGGAAGTAGCGAGCGGGCGTGTCTATCATTTTATTATTGTTCACTCTAACTTACTATCAATATTAATTTTAATAATTAATACGATAAACAATATTTAACTATCTCATATATATAATACTCAAACTATAATACGTTTTGAGAATTATTTTCATAATTTGGAGCTGGTTACGCATTGCCTAATTTCGCACTTTAAAAAAAATATTTTTAAATTTAACAAATTAATTTATTAGGACAAGTCTCATTTCACAGTTCATTTGGTCAACATAGTTGATAGCAAACACATAGATTAATTCTGACAGTAACAGGTTGGTGAAATACAAGCTCATACAAATCAATAAAGCGTTTTAAATGATGCCAGTGTATTCAAATACATGTCAATATTGCTATAATATACGCACTTCCTTATCTAGAATAAATAATTTATTATAATTTTCTATTGCCATTTCCCACACTTTTAGTCTATAAATTTGGTAATAGAATTAATAAAAAAAAACTTAAGTCATAGATTTTTTAACATATCGATAACCACCGCAGATTATTTGAAAAGAATGCCTCCGGAGACATTTTGTTCGGAAATATTTCCTTAGTATCATTTGTAATAATAAAATAATATTTAAATAATCGATTATCGCAAAATGAAGTATTGAATTTGTATAACACATTTCTCCTATCATCATCCTGTCAGCCACATGTGGCCTGCTGACCGTCGGCCTCCCCAAAGATCGCTACGACGATCGGTACCTCGGCCCTCATCCAAGATACAAACAAACTTGAAATATCGTCGGACCATCTAGTGGGAGGCCTACCCACGCTGCGACCTGTCCGTGGCCGCCATACCAGGACTTTGTAACTAAGTTTTAGCCTATGGTATAAAATACTGTATTCGAGGCAAATCTGTATTAAAGTTAGTCAACATATGAATATTTAATTTGTTTATACATGTTAAAAAATAAGTAACTAACTAGAGTGGCGCGACGACCTGAAGCGTGTCTTGGCCTCCGACAACAGAAGTCTCCAACTGACCCTATTCCCCGCCATCGCGACGCAGACCTGGACTTGCAGTGCTCTCAGGTCACCCCTCCCACATAAAAAAAAAAACTTGCAATTTACGAGACCCACAATAACAGGGAAACGATATTATATTAAAAAATATAAAATCAACAATATCTCCCTCATCAGCAACTCTATTATTTAATACAATAAAATGTGTCAACTTATTTAAATCATAATTCTTACTGAGAATGCCTGTAGTAGCTAGCAACAGTAAAAAAAAACCAACAACATTATTTTATAATCATCGTAAATAGAGGAAAAGATATTTTTTTATTTTACCACTTAATAGACAGTATAGTATCGGTTTATTATATCTACACTAAATGCATTCTTATTGACCACTTAACGACTCTGAGTGCTCAGTTAGCTAAATACTTTCATTATATGTTATGTCTATATCTTACACCTTTATGTGCATATGGTATTATTAAAAAGCTCTTCAAATATCTACAAATAATTTCGAAAGCTCTCTAACAGTTGTTTAGGTAGCCGTGTGAGCTTTTAATGTTTTATCGCTTTATCAACGTTGCCTAATTGACAGTAAGTGACGCTAAGTGAAGGTAAACACTGCCTGCAGCAACGATAGACGCACAATATCATACTACACGTTTACTATGTCACTGTTCGTTTGTCGTAATTTATTATATAATGACAAAGGTACGATAGCATCGTTAAATAGTAGCAAAACTGTGTTATAATTTTAATAAACAAATTAAGGTCTAGTCGCTCATTTATCTTATGATAAATAATTAAAATTAATACGTCAAGTGCTCAATTCTTCAGCTTTTAAAGTCATATTACTACCATATTGCAACTTTATTTTCTAAAGTAATAGATGGGGTTTGTGCCAGTACCAAGATGATTGTGATTCAAAGCATGTTTCATCATCAGCCTTTATCTGTCTACCGCTGGATTTAGGCCTTCCCCTTTCCACATCCAACGTCTTCCCGCCGTCGTCGGTCCACTAAGAGGGTGGCCGCCGAATGCTCCTGCTTTCCAACCGTAACCTCCATTCCTGGCGTCGCAAGTTCGATATGAAAAAAAAAATCAATTTGACAACCGTAGCCGGATGCTACGTTAGTGAACGGTTAAATACAAACTCGATCGAATAAAGCGTTGGGTTTATTTTGATATATTTAATACCGTACAATGAACTAAGCCGGAAAATATTATCACACACTCAGTGCTAATGGACACTAAGTGCTACTGTATACCCCGGCGGTGCAGATAGCGTGTTGGGAAATTGTTTTGATTACGATATTTTGTAACACAATGACAGGATGACGTCACATAGTGAATAACTAAACGTATATAACCCCCTACACAGTCAAGGAGTTGCTTGAGACTAGAGATCGCTAGATCCGGAGCAGCACTCACAGCTATAAGAGTTAATTGTTTTTTTTTTTGTAAGGGCCAAACGTTCGGCGCGATCATCGACCCCCACGGACACCTGCAATACTAGAGGAACAACAGATACGTTGCCTGCCTTTGAGACAGAGGTACGTTCGCGTCTTGAAGGACCCTAAGTTCAATAAAGGGGCACCATATTCTACATATTTCATCTTAAATCTAGACTAATATTTATCAGTTGATAAGGGAATTAAGCTTTCAGTGGATCTAATATGAAGATTTGCGTAGAAGTATTTGCAATGATATCGATAGAATTTGTCTGATTTTTGTTAGTGTACTCACCAACCGATAGGGGGCGCTGAACAAATCTTATACAAATTTCGTTGATTTTGAATACTACTTAATACTTCGAGATCTCAAAACATATTTTTTGTATCTTGTCGGAAGTATGTCTTACCGTGAGTTTATATTAGATAAAATATTATAAACAAGTCGTCTCTTTCATTCTGTAAAAGAAAAACAGAGATAGCAATATTTAACGTTCTGGTAGATATTGACGGTTACGCGGTATATGAAATGACTGCTGGTGACAGCGTCCGAACAAGTTATTCTTGTACCGATTGGGCAATAACAAAAGACATGCGTTTTGATTTACGCAAATTGAAAATGTATAAAAATATCACTAATTTAATTTAATTTAATTGCCTTTTCATGATAGCAGTAAAGAAATGAACAGAAGCAGACCTCAAGACATAAGGGTGCTCGCACACGGTATATAAAGCGGATCGCACAACAATACATAACGGTAGGTAAGTGGGTGCGATTAAAACAATTAGCCGGGGATGAAACGGAGAGAGTTGCCGCGCGCCGCAAGTTACAAGAGTTGCGAACGATTTTGATTCATTACATATTATATGATTTAATGATTTTATTTTATGATGACGTTTGTTGTCGGAGGCCAAGACACGCTTCGGGTCGCTGCGCCACTCTAGTTAGTTAGTTCATATGATTTAAAGTTATATTAAAGTATATGTATATATAGTTATCTTATAGTAAAGTAATAAATTTAATATATTAATAATAATGAACATATTAAACTAATTGAATTGTCATTCTAAAGTCGACTGTCCAAGTAAAATAATGGAAGTCATGTTAATTCTCATTCAATTTTTGTCACTTAATTCACATGTTTTTCGACAATTATTATATTTGATTTTTCGATAGTTTGAAGTTAATCTAGAAGACCTTTTAATTTAATTAGGTAGGTTTTACGTAAAATTTAAGACAGTTTCTCGTATTATGTCGATTTCTTACGTCACTGTCACTTTCATACGTTTTAATATTAACACGTTTAAATGAGAATGTTTAGAACACTTTCTGGAAAATTTCTAATTTCGTTGTCAAGTATCAAATAGGTCGCATACATATGGCTCGACCCTTTCATCTGAATGTTTATATCTTTCAATAAAATTAATGCAACAACACGTTGAAATTAATTGTATAATTTCTTTTGTCCCTTTAACCTAACTTGTAAGATTTCATAAATAAAAAAGATAGATTCAAATAGATAACTAAATTAATATTTAATCATTAGTCCTCCATTTTCCATACGGAATTTCGGCACAGTATGTACTCCATACATCTCTATCAACCATCCTATCTGAACTAATACCTTACGTCCGTCCTTTTTCACACAATGTATACTTTCTTATTGTAATATTCTATTTTAAAAGTAAACTTTTAGTTATAGTGTTAGAAGAAAATGTTTGATTTGAAAGTTCGTCTTAAAACAGGTAGCATTTAGACCCTGCACCAGAAATCCTCTTTTGAAGTCATTGTCCCGGTTTTCGGGACGCGTATAAAAAAACTTGCCTACGTGTGCGCGAGCACGCTCAAGAATACAAACAATACATCCTTTGGGTTTCCACTATTGTTTTACTTGTGTGCAAATATATCTAGCTTATTGGTTACATAGACAACCGTATCTTTTAACATGAGAATTACGGAAGTTGTAAATGATGTTCAAATTATAACCTCAAAATAACAGCTTACGTTTTTCAATTGTATTTTAGTAATGTTTAGAACTTATGAATGTAAACATAAACATATAATATAAACATTTTAAAACCAAATGTTACACTGTTCTATTATTATAACCTAAAAATATTTTGCATCTAACTTTTAAAATGTGAAACGAACAAACTAATTGGTAAATTCTTGATAATTAAATAAGTTAACTATTTATTGAAATAATGTTTCAATTTCTTAGGCTTTCTCGTAGCACACTAACGTAGAAAAGCCTTAATGCTCACTGCATTCGATTTATAAACGTCTTATATAATACAAAGAGTTTGAGATGAATGTAAACATAGACCCGCGGAAATATTTTATTAAAAAAACAAATCCATTTTATAAGAAAAACTATTATTTAATTCATAAAATTAAAACCTCCTTGTTATGCGTCTTAAAGTTCAACGACCTCTAATTTTTTTAATTGGCAAATACCCCACGGACATGTCAACTGCAATAACTAGGATAGTGTTATCTGTTTGTTCCCTAATTGTGACGTTTGAGTCGTGTCTTGTAAATACGTGACGGGATCAACGTAGCGTATACCGAAGTCCAAATTTAATTGTTGCCTTTATAACGAGTTGCTATTTGCTTGGAATGATTAAACAAATAAACCTAAATGTACATATTGTTGATTCATTTAAGCAATTAGTATTTTTTCCATAAATTATTCTTACCGTTAAAGGGAATACGTGTTGATATTTAACATTAAATATAAATTTTCTATTACTAATAAATAAAAAACTGACAAAAAAATACAAAAATAATTTAAATTAAGTAGTCAGTAGTTGTAAATATTTTGACAGCTGGGAACATCGTACGAGTAGGCTGAGCAGGACAATTTTCGGTATGGCGAGGTGTAAAGGGACGCGGGAAGGGTATAGTGCAGACCGCCGATGACCTTGGCCCGTCAAGATATTTAAAAAAGATTCGGATCGGATCGAAAGACGGATGAATTTTAAATTTGACACGGTTAATGTGGAGAAGTGCTGTATTATGTTCGAATTACGACCAATAATATTCTATCTAAACTATTTAATGGACCAGTTTCAAAACAAAAGATAAACTCTCACTAAACAACTGATTAATAATGCTATAATAACAATACGTTACTGAATATTAAATTATTTTTGTTACAGTAACTAGAAAAGAAGAAGTGATGGCGATCAAAAACAAATTTCCCACCAAAATACCGGTAAGAACATATTTATAACTTATTTATTGTTATTTCATTTAACATTCATTAATATCACAGATTTTTTTTACCTAATTTTAGTTAATCGTCGAAAGATCACACAAGGAAAGAAATTTGCCAGCGTTAGACAAAACCAAGTTTCTCGTACCAGAAGACATTACGATGTCACAATTCCTAGTCATAATTAGAAACAGGATAAGGATTAAACCGAATCAGGTAAGATTAAATAAAGGGTAATATATAAAAACTTTGTGGTGAAAACACTGACATAGACAATGTAGACCGTAGGGATGTCGCTAACCTTAAATTTTAATTTACGGTTTTTCATCAACAAAATTATATCAAAAATAAAAAAAATATTTTCCTTCAAATAACTTAACATCAAATTTATCCACCTACTGTTGAAGCTTAGTTTAGTAATTTCGTAACTGTTCGCCGTACCAATCTTATTCACTATTTTATCAATAATAATAAACATGTTATTCATTAGATCGGTATTATCCGACCAAATGATAATGGGTCCTTTACACTATTATTAAATCGCATAATCAGTTCATATTACTTACGTCAGCGGTTTATATTAATTATAATTAATTTAAACGACCGACAAAGAGCGGGGCGAGGGCGATGGTACAAGATAAGGAAATATTAATTGACTAGAGAAAATTCTGTAGATAGTTAGGTGACAGATAGTTGAGTGTGGCAACGAGATGTTAGTCATTTATATAAATGTTCTATATATTGTTCGTGACAACGATTCCAAATTGAATTCATTATTTGATTTTTCTAATGTTTAATCTCATAAAACAACATTTTCCAATGTAATTTTAAGTTAAATTTTCTAATATTTCCTTTTATTTATGTATTCATTAATTATATTAATTAAATTTGTAGGCACTCTACTTGATAATCAACAACAGATCGATGCTAAGCATGAGCCTGACCATGGCCCAGGCTTATGAGAATTTTGGCGACGAAGACGGCTTCCTTTATATCACGTACGCCTCGCAAGAGGTCTTTGGATATCACGACGGTAAGACTTGATTATAACCTGCGTCTCGTCTCCTCAACTAATATTGTGTTGTGGAGAACGTCTTGTATAAAATAGCGAGCCTTCATAACCTTTATATACTACAGTAAGAACTTTAAAAGTAATTAAATACAAACAATTTTGTAAAAAAAAAACACTGTCCCTTGACAGATATGGCGGGTCCGAGTCAAGAAGTACAGGCAGTAAGACATCGCTTCCCAAATAAAATACCGGTAAATAGCACATCACTATTTCTCGCTTATGGTTTTTTTTTTAAATCATTTCTCATTGTTAAATGAATATTTTAGTTGTACGTGGAGCGATATTCCCGGGAGAAGGAGGTACCAGCGCTCGGCAGGAACAAATTCCTGGTGCCGCAAGAACTAACCATGTCCCAGTTCCTTTATATTATAAGAACTAAGATGAAGTTGAGGGATTCACAGGTAAATTATCTGTAAAAATCGATTTTTCTCGGTAACTCCAAAGGTTTATAATTTTTTATAAAATTTGTCATTAATTCCAAATTTAAATTTCACAACGACTATGATTTGTAATTATTTAAATCATTAAGTATTTTACGACGAAGAAAAGAGGTGAAAGTATAATAATACTTTTTTATTGGTAGCATAGACAACATTAATAAGATTATTTTTATTATCCTTAGGCATTGTATCTATTGGTGAACGACAAAGTGCTGGCGAGCCACAGCATGACGATGGCGCAAGCGTACCAACAGTTCCGTGGCAACGACGGCTTCCTCCGCATCACGTACGCCGCACAACAAGTATTTGGGTAATATTGTAAGTTACATTCCCAGCTTTAACGTCGATTTCTACTGACAACACACATATAAAAAATATCTAGGCGAGGCCCTACACGGTGTCCTAATACAGATTTCAATACAGAATTCGGTTTTAAGACTATCTTAGTATGTTAATGTATGTCTTTTTATTATAACGGACGTACAATATAAAATATATATAGCAATAATCTTTAGAAGTACGAAAATAAACTATTTGTTTATAACATTACAATAAGTACATAGTATGTTGAAGATTAAAGTAACGTACCCTTAAAATGTTGCCTATTTTATAGGCATATAAACAAAGAAAGTAGATATCTTATCGGATGGAAAGATAGTCTATTTTTAGAGCTCCTCTGCCCTTTATCGCCCCGCAGCCAAGGTTAACAACGTAAATGTGAAAACAACACCTTATCATGTCCCGATTCCCGTACACTGGAGCCAAAACAACAATATAAAGCATACGAGGGCAAATAAAAAAAAAATATTTCATTATTTATCTGATTGACTGCAACAAAATGACATTAGTATTCTAAATTCGAAAAACCGATAATTTTATTCGTTACATTTCTATAGTGACGTTTAAATCGGTACGCTTCAGTCGTTTGCACAACACTATGAAGTTTTGAAATGTGGCGCCAAATTATTTTTTCGTTTAAGTGGCCAATCTATCTTTGACAAGCTAGAACATTGAAAGAAATAAAACAATACTTAATAACTAATAACGTAGTTAAAGGTTAAAAATATTTGACCAGGTTTTTCAAGGACAGATTGCATTCTGGGGATCCGTATAACGAAGGTTAGGTAAGATTATTTGATCTCAAACAACGTTTGTAGGTGTCGCAAAGTGTGGGGCAAAGGGAGCGTTTGTGCGAGGAATGCGGTCGCCCGGACCGCGAACCGATCGGGCTTTGCCACAGGTTGTTTCACTCGATACTACATTGATCTATCGATTTTACATTCGTTTTTTTAAATAGAATTCCATATTTAAATACTGGTAATTAATAAGATAGAATAAGGTGACCGATTAAATACTCTACGGTTTGTATCTAACGATGATTAAACATGCCAAATAATAATTTATATCTTTTGTTAATTAAGTTGAATTATTACATGTAATAAAATTATAATTTTTTTAACTGTTATTATTAATAATCACCATTAATACAGTTCATTTCGAATAATAGATCAATTAAATTAAAATACTTCCTTATTTTTTATGACGAATAACGATATAAAAGCCTGTATGAGCTATTTACGCGTGTTTTTATAAAAAAAATATAGCTTTCCGTACAAAAATTAAGTTTTTAATGAACAATTCAAATATTCAGTTTAACTGACAGTTACAACTTTGTATACGTTTTAAGTGAACAATCTGACTGTTCAGTTCAAACTGATGACGGTTTTAAAAATAAATTTTAAATTAATTTATGATAAAAATTGAAAATTTTGGCATAAAATTTTTACTACAGATGTAGTGAGAAAAGATTTTCTTTCGTAATTTTTCGGAAAACGTATTTATCGTGCTCTGTCAAATAGCTTCAGTACCCATCTTAGAGAATGACATTATTCATTTTGACATTTGACATTAGACAATAAAGTTCCATAGTAATGGATATGAAAATGTCACTCGTTTAATACGATCATTCACTGACAGTTCGGATGTCATCGTATTCCGATAAAGATCTTGATCTTCCCGAAGGAAAATAATTTCTCACTACATCTGTACACTGTTTTACACAACAAATTAATTTAAAATTGGAACTATCGTTTTCAGTTAGACAAAAAATAGATTTTCTATAAAAGACCATTTCAACTACATCCGACATCCAACGTGATTAGATCATATGGATTGAGTTTGTCATTACCGGCGTTGAATATACAATTATGTTAAATAGAACGTGCCGACACTGTAAACGTAGCCGGCGTTAAGGTAGGACAAAACTTAAGTAATTAACCTCAAAATTATCACACGTATCAGTGGCGGATTTGCAGTCTTGTACGCCCTAGGTCCATGCCTTAGTCCAGAAGATTTACGTAATTTTTTTTTTAATTTATTTGCTACAAAGAACAATTACGTAATATATATACATCGAAAATATACAAATTTGAATTATTTCTTGTGATCGTCAGTTAATTTTTTGTTATGATTGGCCATCCCTAATAGCCCCGTCCTAGGCCCGGGCCTTAGTGTAAATTCGCCACTGACGTATGTACATAACATTATAGGTCTATCTATTTGGTACTCTCAGTCAATATATCGCTAAGGGAATACTTTAGTGTAGATTGTAATGAACAGTAATAGAGTACGCAGGAGCTAATAATGGGTAATTACTTCGCTGTTAGAGTGACAGGTGACTCGCGTTTCGTCACTAGATAGAAATAAAAAACTAAATCGATATTGAAATCTACTATTGCAGTTGTAAAGGCGTCAATTATCACCTCCGTGACCCCGCCCATCGTTTGTACTTCTTTTATAAAAAAATGAGAGATTTCCTTAGTATCTATAACTCTGAGTGTGATAGTCTTCTAGGTTACACTATCATCATCATCAGCTCAGACCCGACCCTATTACTAAGGGTGACTAGGCCATAGTCAACCACGCTGGCAGTGCGTGTTGGTTGACTTCACACATATCTTTGAATTTCTTCGCCGATATGTGCAGGTTGCATCACGATGTTTTCC
>JAODUI010000010.1:1552881-1569799 GCA_027563995.1 Papilio gigon | reverse complement strand
GAAGATGAGCCACCGATGGGCTCGAAACTAGTCGGTACTGACACCGAGTTACACGTGAGTTAAGCCGTTTTATAAGTTATATAATTCACAATAGTAGAATAGCGGGATTCGAACCGTTCATCTATCTTAGGTGGTGGAGGGTGAAAAGGGGGGAAGGGTGCCGTAGTCCCAAGTTAAACTCGACATGCCACTGTCTACACCGTTTCGTATTTCGTTCCGTTTATTTGTACACCGCAAATTCAAGCGGTTAATGTGGTGGGAATGTTATATGCTATGCATAATGAGATCATGTTGGTTATAAACATACTATCGTGGTTTATTGCTGCAAACACACATATGAAAAAAATAAAGAGAGTTTATACTGAGTCGCCTGTGCAGAACAATTCGATGTAATGCATATAGGAAGGGAAAGGGGGGGGGGACATGCATAGCGCGTAGGTCGACTTTTATTATAAGTAATGTTAGATACTAGAATGCTAAACTACGGGTTACCATAGTGAATGTGTGAAGTATTTATTTCAATTGTATTCCATATATATTATACTAAGATGATAATAGCTAAAATAAGTTTTTTTTTTATCTCTGGTTAGTATTTAAAATACTCGATTGAATTTTGACCTTCAATGTTTTTGTCCAAAAGTATAAATATGTCGACTTGAATATTGTTTAAGATCGTCCGTGGCGAAGTTGTTAGCGCTTGACCGGATCGTACCGTACTCGACATTGTCCAGGTTCGATCCCCGCCATGTACCGATGTGTTTTTCGATTTTCGAATTGCATATGTACATTATCGGACGTTCTTACGGTGAAGGAAAATATTGTGATGCTGCACATATCGGCAAAGAAATTCAAAGATATGTGTGAAGTCAACCAACTCGCACTGGGCCAGCGTGGTTGAGTAGTAACCCCTAATAATAGGGCAAGCACCGAGCCCCTCAGTGGAGACGTATGGTGAGCTGATAATGAAAATTATTTTAGTTTACGAACTGTTTAAAATGTAGAACGCATTGCAGTAAGTTCCGCGAATATATTTTGCACGTAATCAAGTTAGTACTGAGAATATAACATAACGACGCTAGAAATAAAACCTACGTACATGGATATAATGTGATTTTAAAATTAATTTAAATGCATAAAAAACATATTTAGCAAAACGTACATATAGTGTTCAAATATAGTAACACTGAGGTCCTAAATACGCGAATTATGATTAAGAAAAATAAGTTTTTTTGGTCTGAATGTACTTTTGTGGGTTACGTGTTCGCATTTTTGTTTCCACATAATTATTGTTTACTGTAATAAAACGGTATTATTTTATTTACCGGTTAGTAACATGTGAAATATTTTCGAATTACTACCATATCTAACATGTTTGTGATCTTTATTTTATTCGGAGCATTTACCACAATTTCCTTGGATATTTTCCCAATTCCCCTTTTTAATCATACTTCCATTTACCATGTCGGTAAACCTTAGTAACGAAATTAACACGAGTTTAACAGTAACTTTTGGTTGTGTATTTGCCCAACGATTCAAATATGCGAAATTAACTTATGAAATTGTCTGGATGACGGGTCACTTGCATAAACGAGCATCAAGTCAATAACCAGCATGACCGCTGTAGAGGTCAAATAAATTCACAAGCAATAGATAAATTCTCCAGCATTTAAGAAAGAGGTACGCTCGCTTCTTGAATGACTCCAATTCGTACTGGTTAATAATAAAAAAAGAAAAAACCATTAAGTCTTCTAACAGAAGAACAAAAATTGAAATACACATTACTAGTCGTTCGATCGTTAAGCATAATACAACAAAAGTTACATACAAAACAGGGACGTAACAGAAGTGAATCGGAATCGAAATCGGAACTGTAAGTGTAAAATCAATCGGAATGTTTCTGAATCGGAATCAAATTTCCGTAACTACATATTTAAAGATATCAAAATTTTACTCACATTGCTCGTAGAAAGCTGAAATGGTACGGATGCCGTAGTTGGATAACGTGCAGAGGATCTCAATGATGGCTTCCTCGTCAGTACCAAGGCCGGAGACGGCGTCGTGCAGCTCCTTGGCGTAGTAGTGCGGCAGGGGGGTCATCAGCGCAACAATCACGTTCTCCAAGTTTCCAGTCAGCTCACTCTTCAGCTCACTGATCAAGTCCTAGAGGAAAAATCTTTGGTTTAACATAAACAATTTAGCGTTTTAAAGTCAGCCCTAATAATAGGGGACGTGTAGTGAGGTAACTCACCTTTAGATGGCATTTATTGTGTTAACATTTTTAATTCAAAGAGATTTTTACATTATAATAATTTCTAATATGAATAATGTAATTACATAGCTAAAATACTTGAAAGATATTTTTATAATATAATTATATAAAACACACTCATAGATGTGTTCATAAAAACTAAAACAATTTACTAAAACGTGAACATCGTAAAAGCTTCTATTACGCGAGACACGAAATTCATTTTACGAAATTGGGTCGACCGTTCATTCATTTACGTACTAACCACTTTATTAAATAAACATTTTTATACAAAATTGTCCGATGCGAAAGGACCACGTAATATAGAAGGCTGTGGAATCCAATGTCCAGCAGTGGGCAGACAAAGGCTGATTGAAAATTGTATATACACAAAATTCTAGTACCTTAAGTGTGTTGATCTTTTGATTTTATTAACATACTCCTTGTAAAATATAAGCCATTTACAATACTAGTGTAGAAATATATTGTGGAAGATATAATTTTATAGAAAGAATGTAAACAGACTGATATGATAATAATGTGAAGAAAACCATATGAAATATGTTAACGACGTACCACATTAAATTCATAATTAAGTATTTAAAATTAGAAAAACATCTGCCTATATTTTTTAATAGTTTTTACGCGAAAAAAATTGTCTTGAGACTTGTAATGCATATTCTTAGCTTTTATTAACAAATGGGTTGACGGCGTTTCAATACTGTGGAAATCTACGGTTCGGAAAAATAATTAAAACCTAAGTGTTTTTAGCGTCATCATCAGCATCAGCCCTTGTCTATCAGCTGCTGGACATAGGTCTTTGTCAATGTCTTCCAGAGTATGCGGTCCTCCTTCCGCATCCAACGACTTCTCGAACGCACTAAGTCGCCTGTCGTTTGGGGCATGACGTATAATAATTAGAATCTATTAGTAGGGTTTTTTTTTCATAAAACAGTGCGTTGATTACTATGGGAAATGATTCACCGATGACGAACACTAGAGGCCGCACTCTGCTTACGTTAAAATGTTCAAGGTCTAAACAGGTAGATGATTAGAATCTTAACAGACTCGTGACTGTATGTGTTGACTGTGGTTTGAGATGCAGGTTTAGTAAATTTGTAGCAATTTGGCATAGCCAAAGATTACTCGAAAGATTTTCAAGTAATAAATTAAAAATTATAAAAAAAAATGTTACTAATCCAAAATGAGCTGTCCTATAATCCAAATGAATTAAAAAAAAACAATTGACGAATTACTCTATGTCTATAACCAAATGCGAATTTATACTCTGCATTTCAAAATGGTTGCTTAATCACAACATGTCAATTTGTTATTTAAAAAAATATATATTGTTTCAATTTATTGTCATACGTAAATGACAGTCGTAAACGAAAGGTGTAATGGCTGACAATAAGATAAAATAAGACGTTGAGAGGTTAACAAACAGATAAATGTAACGACAAGAATAACTAGGTTTGATAACATGTATTGTTAACTCTCTTTAAAAAATGATCACAAAAAATTAGCAAAGCACCACTCTGGAAACAAGTTTTGAAAGTTACAAAAAATAAATTACGATCAGATTGAAATGTCATACCATAGATAACCTTGAAGATAAAATCGATATTTTGTAAACAAAAACTGTTTTCTTTTTACCTTTAATGGTAGATAATTTACAAAAATTTAGTATTTCCCCATTCTAACCTTTGTATATTCGATTCGTGAACTATGACGTCATAATATGATGCGTTCAAGTACATTTTTATTTGGAACCCATTGTAAAATATGTGTAGATTTCAAAAACAGTCAACAATGATTTAGAAAACTAACCTTTCCATAGTTAGTCTTGAATGTTTCTGCGATCTCCAATCGTTGCACGATACCGCGGCGGCAAAGGACGTCGATGATGGCTTTCTCATCAGTGCCGAAGCCCTTCATCGCCTTCCTGAGGGTCTCCGCATCTGCCGCAGGGTCGAAGGGCTCCGCGGGGTACACCGTGGGCGTGCACTGCAGCAAAAAACAAACTTTTAACCTTGATCCTAGTGTAAACCTAAACCTTTTTGTCTAGAAGCAATCTAAATCTAAAATAAATCTATAGTATGTAACTTAAATTGGCGAATTCTCAATATTATTTTGAATTCGAGGTAAATGTTCAAATACCTAGCAAAAAAGCTTCAATAATCAAATGAAAAAAAATCTTGATAATGCCATGATTATTCGGTAGCCTTGTTTTTAGGCAAAAAGTTTTCCTGACATAGAAATAACCTACCTACCTTGGCCAGGCATACTTTTAGAGATTTTACTCGTTCAAAAAGTATGTTAGTATGTGATAAATTACGATACCATGAACCCAGATCTCAAGTACACCATGTTTACGCATTGCATAAATAAATGGATAGCGTATACCGCCAACCTTGCTCCGAAAAGATGACATCATCACTTCAGAATCGATGCTATGGATAGCTAAGTATGACCTTACATGTAGGAGGAAAACTTACCTTGTACGGGTAGTATTGTTGTCCGCTCATGGTGATTTTTTACTGAAACAATAGAAAAGAATAACATTTTATTGTATTTATTCACACCCGGCAATCATTTATCTGGCCCCGCTATAAATAAAATTCCATTGCTGTTAACGTGGACCGGCATTTTACCGCTTAGCAAATAACAAACCGACTACGCCCGATTTATACATTTTTTACGACAAAATTCAACACAATTGCTAATAAAAATCACTAATATTCACGTTGTGATAATGTTTTATATAAATTAACGTATAAATAAATGAATTATACGTACTTTTATTAATTTCAGCGACACACCCAACCGAGTTACTATGAAGCGTATTCGGAAATAAACACGAACTCGCGAGCGCGGAGTGACTGAGCGGAGGTCGTCACTCTCGGACCGTTTTGTTCGCCCTCTCACTCACTTGCATAATTCAGATGCTACAAACCTTTGGAAATTAACCATAAAATATTGTAGGTTTTTTCTTAGGGTTGGAAAGCTTGCAAAAAATTAAAAACGTAGTGACACCCCCCTCGATTGCTTTAATTGACGCTTTATGCTTTAATAAGTATTTAACATCCTTAATTCAACAAAAATACAAAAGCCAAGTTTTGTATAATTCAATTAGTTTATTACTTCTTTTGACATATACAATTATAAATATAACAATAAGAAATAAACCTTACAATTTACTCGATTAAGTAAAAATCTAAAATGATCCAAAAGTTGTAAACAACTGAAACGGCCACGTAATCGCGGCAGCGATGATGTCATCGCGCGGGCGACGCGGCGGCGAGCCGACCTGGGGCTGAGACCGAAGATCGGTGAACATTGGAAAGCCGGTAACTAACTAGCTTCTTATAGGAATGTTAAAACCTAGACTGGTTTAGGACCGCAGTTAGAATTCCTAAACGCATTTTAGACCTTCCGTTATCGCTTTACTTTGATAGAAACGTGTAATTTATAACTGTGTTGTTATAGATTAATTATTGTTTTAGTTTATTTCGAATAAAAATTGCTGAAAAGAGTGTTCTCTAAAATATTTTTTGAACTCATTTTAGTACCAAATTGTTATATAGTTTTTCTTGAACTCAACCTGTTTTATTTATGATTCCCTTCGATTTATTCGTTCAAACACAAAAAAATACGCGATAAATACGTTCGGTATGAATTGGCGGTTGTTTTCCTTTATACGTCACCATACAAACAGACGTAAACTCGTCATCGATCTAATTTTGCTTTACTATCGTAATGACATCATCTTATTTAAAGAAATAATGTCAGAGATGAATCATGAATGATTGTCATTGAGTGCCTACTTCAGTGATTAATTGTACATCCCTGATAGCTAACGTATTTTAGAGAATAATCAGAGGCTATCAAACATTCTTGGCTCGAACACAATGTTGAGGTTACCAGGGTGTATGGGGACGTGGAGGAGTACTCTGTGCGACTCGCAGACTTTAAACAGCCAGATTGAAACGGCATCTACCAAAATCAATTTAGAAAATTATTGGAAAGTACGACTTGGTATTAAATAATACTTCAAATATTTTGCATGACAAATTATAATTATATAACTTAGCATAGGTTTGTTTTATTTATATAAATTAAACAGGCAATGTTATGTTTCCAGGTTATAAGTAAAGCCAAAATAATTACATTGAACAATAAAAAAAAAAACATTTGAATCTGTTTATTTTTAAAATTAAATAGGTAAATAAGCAGGCTATGTTCGTATAAAACTGATTTAATTGCAATTATATATTCATTTTATTAAAATGTAAATATATCGACAGCGGGACGTCCAATACAATTGTGACATTTCATTACTTCGGTGTGTGCTAGCCAATATTTTAATCTTCCAAAAAGAAGTACTGGCCAGCCCTTTTCTGTTCCATATCCTGAAATATCAAATAAACATAGTAATTAATAAAAAAAAAAATATTAACATAATCCCTCCAAGTGGACCGACGATTTAGTGCTGGCGGGAAATCGTTGGATGCGGAACGAGAAGCACATACTGTGGAAGGTATTGGGAATGGCCTTTGTCCAGCAGTGGGCAGGCAAGGTCTGTAGATGACTTTAGCGATATACTTAAGACAATTAAAGGAGAAAAACATTGAAAAAAAGTGGCATCTTTTAAACATATTTGTCCACCATTTTCATCATGCATATTTTTTTTATTATAAACCCAACATAAATAATATTAGACAATATTCGAAGTACATAAAGTAACAGAATCGTGTAATTATTAATATAAAAATATTACCTTGACAGAGGCATGTTTATTGATCCTAGGCCGGAAGTTATTTGGGTCACGTCGGAACGTTATGCCGAGAAGCTCCAAGAATCTGTTCATTCCGTTTAACAAGGACTGCGGTGCATGAGCCGTCGCGAACGAGGATGGTGTACCTTCAAATACTATTACTCGATCAGCGAGGTACGTAGCCATTATAAAATCGTGCTCTACTACGAAGCCTGTTCGTTTTGCGTGAAGTATAAACCTGTAAAAGCATTACAATATTAACAAATTAACATTAAAAAAGTTTGATATCATATTTAAGCCAATTAACAGAGAATAAACAAAATAGTAAACTCATAGTAAACCAAAGAGTGCAATTCAGTGGTAGAGAAAACTATTTTAATTACATAACCTGTATATTCAGGATTTTTTTGCAAAACACTTTTTTTTTAAACAGATTTAACCTAAAGTTTGATATAAATTATATTATTTCCTTGTTTGTAGGTTTCTAGTATTGATATTTACCATTGCCTGTCACTTAATTGTTATACTACTTATTTCAAGAACCCATTTTTTAACATACATGAATTCTATTCAGATTGTTATCATTCAACTAACAGAATAATGGGCGTATGGAAGAGTAATACGTACTCTGCCAACCCTTTATACCGAAAAGGGTACCTTGATGTTGATGATTTTTACCATTCATCTAATGTTTGATGCTAGACTATGAAATAGAAAAACAATAAATTACCGTTTAATAACTTTAGCTGCAACCAAACGCTGTTCGGAATCAAGGTAAGCCGAGGGTTCATCAATAAGGTAAACATCAGCGGGTTTCCCTAAACAGAGCACTAACGCTACTCGTTGCAATTCACCACCAGACAAGTTCTGCACCTCTTGGTCCATTATTTCTTCAATTTTCATCGGCTTCATGACATCAGTGATAAACTGTAACGAATATAAAGTGTAACGATAGTGTTCTATAGGTTATAGTGTTCAAAAAATTTAATTATCGTGCATATCATCTAAAAAAAAAATATCTTTTAACAGATACAACACAGTCAAGCTATGATTTTTTTTATCATATAAAAAACCAAACACATTGTTAAGAAAAACTTCCAGGAATAGACAATATTAGCATAACATTCATACCACTATGACCAAACTGTTTTTCATTCATGTTTCTTTTTCACATTGACATCGAAAGCTATCACTGTGTATAACTTATAACTTCATTTATACAAAAATTTTTTTTAAATCAATCCCAAAATTACCTGCGGATGGACATATGCATCCCTTATTTTGTCGTGAAGCAAACTTCTAACCAAGCCTTGAGACTTGGGAGATATTTTCTGTGGCTTATAACTAATGTGCAACTGCGGCAACTGGCCCGAACCTGAATTAATACAATAATACATATTATTTAGATATTATACTCTTACATTTATTATCTGTTGTTACTGATAGTAACTCGTATTATAAAAAAAAACAATCAGTATACGGGACAATAACAATAGGATAGGAAATTGTTTTTTTTTCACATATTTTAAAAATTAATACAAATGGTTTAATGAAATTCGTAAGTATTTTAATTTGTATAAATTTAAATACAATTATTTTATAGTAATAATAAGGTTTGCAACCATAGTCGCCAACACCAGTAATTATAAAACTAGGACGCGTCAATATCTACATATGCATAATACCTTCAGTACATATCGAAGATTCCGCATGTTTTAAGCACTTTTGAAATACGGGATGGAAGAACAAATCAAATAATTCCGTTCTAGCCATGCTAAAGTCTCGAAACTACGGTACCAGTCCATTCAAATACACTTATTTTACATTTAACCTATAACCTCAATACCGAAGCGTCATTTACATTTTTAAGAAAAATAATGAACTTTTAAATAAAATAATAGAATCAACTGTACTTTTTACATTTGAATTAGATTTAGAAATTTAAGAAACGCTATTATATCGCCTTAAAGATTTATACGTCAAGTCAAAAGCATTTGACAACTTCTAACTTATTTGACACTTCGTAAATTCGTGTTGCCACATATGAAACCGTTCGGAAACACGTAGAGCTGATTAAGTTTTTTTTTTCAATGACAAAAAAAAATTAAAGTAGCTCTACAGAAATGTAGATAATGATAAAAATGATGACGTAATAAATGAAATAAATAAATGATGATAATGTAATAAATAAAACAATTGTGACTTGAAAATGTGCAAATAAAAAGAAATGTATAGTTACCTTCATCTGGGTCTAAGTTGCCGGCTAACATTCTGATGAATGTAGTCTTTCCAGTCCCATTTTCTCCTAATAATACTAAAATTTCCGAATCCGAGAATTCACCTGGCATCACCTTAAGGCTAAAGTCGCCCATTTTTTTAGACATCTCGGGATACTCGTAATGATTCATTCTTTTAATCTGTGACAAAATTTTTAGAACTTGAGCATTTTACTTCGAATAAGTAATTGCTTAGTAGTATGAGAGTAATTTGCTTTAGGTTAGAAAAAAAATGATATTCTATATCTTACCTCTTCTTCAGTAGCAGACTCAGCAACTTTGAAGACTAAAGATTCAGTTCTGAATCTCATGTTCTCAGTGGGTACAAACCCATCAAGGAAAATGTTTATACCTGTAATAATAAAATACTTTGATACATAGATCATGAATTTTCACATCCTATTTACATTGCTAAAAAAAAAATTACATACCTTCCCTAACAGAGAAGGGCATAGTCACAACACCGTAAGCACCAGGTACACCATATAAGCAGCAAATAAAATCTGATAAATAATCCAGTACAGACAAATCGTGCTCCACCACAATTATGAATCTGTGGACAGAAGAAAAATGTTGCAGAAACTGAAATAGAAATTGTCAAATATCTTCGCAGCTCGTACCATAGTACGAGAGATAGCGAGGCACTGTCCACGAAGGTATTTGAAAGACATATTTATATGCATTTTTTTACAGACTACTTATTGTTAACAAAGCATCTTAATGTGTGAATTACTTTGATATCTGTTAAGGTATTAAATAGCTTGAGGGAAATCAATTGAGATATAAAATATCCTGTATTATACATACTTGTCTGGATGTATAAGAGATCGGATTGTGCGAGCAGCGTTAAGACGTTGCTTTACATCCAAATAAGAGGACGGCTCATCAAACATGAAGATATCGCCGTTCTGGATGCACACCATGGCACAGGCAAAGCGCTGGAGCTCTCCACCGGACAATGCGGCAATTTCACGATCACGAATATGGGTTAAATCTAAAAGAAATATATGTACATTATTTATTTGCATTTAAAACATATTCAACAGTATTTTAAATAAAAACACATAAGTCTAGGAGTGGGTCACAATGGCACAGGATCAAGATAAGAGGAGATTTTTTGTAGAGAGGCCAAGACTTAAAAGGTATGATAGGATCATCATTATCATCAGCCCTTCTCTGCCCACTGCTGGATAAAGCCTTTTCCAATGCCTTCCGCAGTATACGTCAATCCGTCTTCCGCAGCTGATGATGATTATCATGATAGGATAATAAAGAAAATAATTCTCACCAAGCATAGCACAAATCTCCGTCTGATTCTTTCTATCATCTTTTTTATTAAGCAATTGTCCCACAGTCCCTTTCACAGCTTTAGGAATCTGGTCCACATATTGAGGTTTAATTAAAGCCTTCAAATCATCTTCTAGGATCTTGGTGAAGTAGTTTTGCAGCTCTGAGCCGCGGAAATGAGAGAGAATCTCCTGCCAATCTGGTGGATCCTAAAATGCAGGTTTTTATTAGTAAATTAAAATTAAGAAAGACAATAGAACCAAGATTTTCCATGTTCCAATGGTCATGGCATCCCAAGGCAAGACTATCAAATGAAAATAATAAGTAAAAAGAAAGCATTTCTCTTTAGGAATCAATAATACATCAGTCATTTAATAGTATTGTAACCTACACAAGTTACCAAGGAACTCAACCTGGGTAGACAAAACCATATTTTTATTAATTTATTGAGTCTAAGATTTGTAGGTAACTTTAGTCGTGACTTTTTAAATTGCTGTTTATAGATCACTATACCATATTATGCTTTTTACAAGTAGATTATTAATTTTTAGAAGTAAAAACATTGTTTGTAATACATTTCAAAGCAATAATAAGACAGCATATTGTATAACTATGATTATAAGGCAAGTTTTAGGTATAACTTATAATAATAAACTTACTGCATATCTACCCAAGTTGGGTTTTTGTTTACCAGCAAGAATCTTCAAGGCAGTGGACTTGCCAATACCGTTTTGTCCTACTAGCCCCAGCACTTCACCTGGCCGGGGGATTGGGAGACGATGCAGTTTGAATGAATTCTTAGAATACCGATGAGTGGTATGCTTCTCCAGATTGGATGGGATGTTGATAATCGTAATTGCATCGAATGGACATTTCTGTAAAGAACAGTTTTGTTAAACTCTGTTTTTTTATTCAAAATATATTTAGGTAATTTATTTGGTATGTCCAAAACTTAGTTTTATTGTGGATATACTTTGCCTGAAGGTCATGAGACGTTGATAATTAAAATAGGTGTAAAAAGTTCAAATTTATGTTAAAAAACATGTTTGTTAACTTACCTTGACACAAATACCACAACCAATACACAGTTCCTCGGATATTGTGGCTATCTTATCGTTGGGGGTTACTTCGATGCATAGCTTGCCCATACGCACCACAGGGCAGCTTTTCTTGCATTCCTGTCTACATCTTTTTGGCTTACAGCGGTCCGCATTCACGATTGCAATACGTGTAAGTTTATCAGTCTCCTCATGTTGTTTATTTCGAGACATAACTGTAAGTAAATAAATGCATCAATTTGACTTTAATTCCATAAGGTATACGAAAATTTATGCAAACTTTCTTTCAATATGTGGCACAAAATTTATCATAACCTCAATAATAATCATATGGGAGTTATTTTATTATGCTTTTATGGGATAAATTTTATATGTCAATTAATGATAAAAATGTATATTTAATAGACATTAGATTTAAGAAGAAAAATGTGGAATTTTACCTAGTAAAAGAAAGCGAACGGAGGCTTAATTTTGCCTACGTTCGCGTGTCCTTTTAGCTCGAAATGTCAAAAAGAACCAACGCGAGTATAGTAACAATTAAGTGATTTGGCAGATTGATATACTTTCGTTTAGAAATATTTTTTACAAAGTGGAGTTTATATTTCTTGAAAGTATAAGATATAAAAAAGGAGTGAATGATAAAGGTAGATATAAAATTAATTAGGCTACACCACAATTAAATGCTTCTTATATTAACAAACGAAGGAGTACATTTTATTTACGTTCCGGGCCGGATATATGCTTTTGACAATTGCCATCTCCTATCATTTTGATAGGTTCATAATTTGTGTATTTGTTTTGATTTCAGTAGTGGGGTTTATTTAAAAATAGTAGTATTAAGCATCATTAGGCACGTCTAATACTTAACCACTATAGAACGTACGCTTTTCTTTACAAGCACTTTTAAATTAATTAGTAAAAATTTATAGTCCTCCTCATCATCATCATCTAAATCATGCTGGAAGTGTGTATTGATAGTTTGGAATCAGCAATCAATGCAATCCACGGTGGTGCTGATGAGTTGGAGCTTTGCAGTTCATTACCAGAAGGTGGTTTGACACCATCCCCAGGACTTGTTATTGAAACATTAAAAATGATGGATAATATTTCTTGTCAAAAACCAATTTATATAAATTGCACAGAGTTTTGTTGCAAGAACATAAAGGTACATTTAACATTCTATTTAATCAAATTAATTTTATAACATTACGAACTAGCAGCATTAATTTTTTTCATTTTCAGAGACCTAAATTAAATATAATGATAAGATGTAGATCAGGTTCTGACTTTTGTTATACAACAGAAGAAATGGACACAATGCTATCAGATATTGAATATTATAAAAGCCTTAATATAGATAGATTTGTCTTTGGAGCATTAAAAATAAATTCACAACTCGATGAAGAAAGTTGTCAAAGAGTTATTACAGCCGCTTACCCTATAACAGTGACATTCCATAGAGCTTTTGATCTATGTTTAAATCCTACTTTTACATTAGATAGAATAATAAAGTTAGGTTTTACTAGATTACTGACGAGTGGTCAGCAAATATCAGCCAGTGACCCAAAAGCTATTGAATTGATAAACAAACTTTTAATTATAAATGATGGCAGAATTGAAATAATGCCAGGGGCGGGTGTAAATGCAGATAATGCAAAGAAGTTTATTGATATTGGTTGTAAAATGATACATAGTTCTTGTAAACAAAGTAAGGTTATAAATATTGCAAGTAATTTGTCTATGGGCACAAGTTCCACTGAATGTATCTATTATACAGATGAAAATATTGTTCGAAGAGTAAAAGAGGTTTTATGCAGAACTTTGGATAGTAATGTAAAGCAAAGCTGATGTTTACTCTTAATGTTTAAAAAAAATGTTCACGATTTTTTTTTATATACTTATGTTATATTTTATTATGAGAAATGTATAAAATATTTTCCAAATATTTCCAAACAATATTGCTTTTTATTTTCTTCCTCTTGAATATCCATTAATATTGTTTAAATGATTTTTGAAACCAGACCACAGAATAGATTTGTTAAATCTAAAAGCTGGATGTAGGCATTAGCCTGATCTTGCGTTCGCGGGTTCGAATCTAGCAGGTACAAAAATAAATAGATTTCGGTCGAAGGATTTTTTTTAATTTCCCGCGTTATCCATACAATGTATATATCTGTAGTAAACATTACTCGGACAGCATTCAATAATAGAATTAATTTCTGTCCGTCTAATAAAGTTCGTTATAAACTGTGATCCCTCAAAGCAGCCTTTGTATGATACTAGACAGGTCGACAAAAGCCTTTGTAAACCTCGCAGCGGCCGCTCGTCATGTATTTTTTTTAGTCTTTCAAACTCTTCATTCCAGTTGGAATGGATAAAGGAATATCAAAGGCAACACAAACTTTGATACTAACATTACTGTGTTCGTAATAAATTAAAACACACTGAATGAATTAAATTAATAATTGAGTTTTTTTTTACATCTAGAATTATTCTAATAGGCTATTGTTAATACAAAGATATGCTAATGGTGAATTCAATTATTCTAGTGCTAGGGCCTCCGTTGTAACTGTAACATTACCGTTACTTATACAGTTCTTTATCTTACCAAACAAACTTACGAAACGAATCTGTATATAATAGTCGCATAATTCAATATTATAACTAAGCTTGCTTTTATGGATAAAGAAGTGAAATATAAAATAAAGAATGAGCATTTTCAGTCTGTAATAGTTTCGTGTAGACGTTTAAGACTCAATACATACAAGATAAAACAGTTTAAATTTTAGTACATTAAGCCTGGTTAGAAATATAAAAACCGTCGCCATATTGCGGACAAATATGGAACTAATTTTTCGAACACTAAACAATGATGTAACGAAGCCAAATGAAGCGCTCTCAAGGATTTCTGTATCATTCGTTAGGCTTTAAACATTTCTAGTGAAATATAAATTTACATATTATATATAAAAATGTATATATTTATAAATCTATAAAACTTTTCACGCAAGATTGTATAAAGAATATTATTCATTCCTTTGCGATCTTTGAATTCCAACGAACGGAACAATATTAACATAAAACTGCTTTGAATATTTGATTCGTCTCTGCGTTTTACAAAGCAATAATAAAACATAAATATAGCAGTGTTTGCATTTTACAAAATGCTTGCATACAATACTACTTTGTGTTTCGACTGCCGTGACCTTTGTGACACTATCTCTCACATACTCTTTAAAACAAAGAGAGACAACTATATGTGTCAAAAAAGTGTCATGGCGGTCGGAACCTACGATGCGTTTGTATGTATTTGCTACGAAGCGAAAAAACAACAAAATGCACAAATGAAATTAACCTATTAAGTTTAAAACATTTTAAAAGAATATTTCAGTGTTAAAATGGAAACGAAAATCTTAAATATTTTTCATTTAGATGAAAGCTAAACATAACACAATGCAGGTTTTATTTACGGCGTATAAATCTGAAAGGCTTTAACATCTGTTCCGTTGTTGAAACATTACAAGTAAAATAGAAAAACAAAAGTAAATCCAGCCGGCTTTTCAAAATCTCTAGCTACAAAAAAATACGAAGAGAATGTGTTGATTAAATTCTTTATTGTAGTAGAAATAAATGTTTCTACCCAGATACGTTGCGACGTGCAGAAAAAAGTCAGTAAACTAATTTTCATCGAGTCAATAATTGTTCTTTGTCGTACTATGCCTCTCATTATTATATATCATGACTTAAATATAAGTTTATATTAAAAAAAAAATGTTAATTAGCAGAGCATGGTTTCGATCCACGGACCTCTGGGTTATGGGCCCAGCACGCTTCCACTGCGCCACTCTGCTGTTATGCTTAGTGTGGAAAAGTAAACAACACATTTCTTGTTTCTGTCACCACGTCCTTTGCGACCAGGCTTTTACTAATTGTATTAAATAATTGAAAAATATAAAACCGTTATGTTAGGCTTGAACATTTATTACAAGTATTTTACCACCATTTTACACCAGATGGCGTGCGTATTGTTTATTTAATGAATCTTAGTATTTTAATAAAATTACTTCTAAAAGGACAAAAAGTAGAAAAAACAATGTTAGATATATTAATTTAAAGTCGGTATTCCCAAAGTTTTTTCTTTGGAGACCCCTTTAAAAAGTTTACCGATTTTGTTCAACTTCCTTTTTCATTTTTTATTCATTTTGTAATTGTTCTTTATTTTCCGCCATCTTATATTTCTGTCTCTTGTTTCCTGGACTCCAAACGTCCATCGGGACCACTTTGCGAATCTCTTATTTAGAATTTAGAACTTATTAAGTAAGAATTTAATTTGTTTATTGTTTATCTAAATTAATGGCATCATCAACCTACCCTATTCCCTGTGGAGGGTTGGCACTGTACTCTTCTATACATCTCCGTCAGCCATCATATCTGAACTCATACCCTTATGGATATCCTTACACATAATCTATGCACATCCTAGGTCTTCCTCTATCTCTGTAGCTATCCACATTCCCATAACCTTCTTGTCTATACCACGATATTTTGCTTTTTAATTAATCCATTAAGTAAATGAAATATCAAACGTAATTTGTTCAACAAACATTCCAGTGACGTTACATTGATTTCGGTTTGTTAACAAGAATGTACGTTATGCTATCCCTTAAATTGTAGGTCCACATTTTTTTTTAAATTAAATTCATGTTTTACACCCTAATTATGTTGCAGAAATAAACATATAAGAAAAGCGAATGAAAAAAGACAAAAACAAGTGACAATCGGAAGAATAAAAATGTGTTCTTTTTCTGTACCTACTTTTTTCTTTTTTTTTCTAATGACATCTGAAACTTGAATGTATTGAAACTCCTTGGACGATTAAATCGATAGTAAAAAGTTTAAACGCATTATAACAATATTATCCATTAGTTGTTTCCCTGAAGGACACTACGGGTCTGAAAGTAGCCGGTACCAACACTACACGTGAGTTGTGCTGTAGCAAATGTAGTTTAATTCAAACTACAAAACTACTTTTGTGTAAATCTAATGTTGAATTGTGTATTTAGGGTTTATAAATGTTTGATATAGCGGCTGGCAAACATCTTGAAGTAGCTAGTTGCGCAGTAGTCGATTTTCCCGTCTCTTTGGCGGGGCGCGGGTGGAAATCCACTTTGCTATTGGTTAATCATCCGACCCTTTTAAACTATTAAAACTTTCGTGAAACATTTCACTATACTACTTATAAAACGGCTTAACTCACGTGCAACTCGGTGTC
>JAODUI010000010.1:1529594-1546905 GCA_027563995.1 Papilio gigon | reverse complement strand
CCACGTCCTTTGCGACCAGGCTTTTACTAATTGTATTAAATAATTGAAAAATATAAAACCGTTATGTTAGGCTTGAATATTTATTACAAGTATTTTAGACTCGTTAAGTTTATAAATTTGACAGGATTCTTTAGTTAAAGTGAGATTTGAGTACGATTGATTAGATAGGTCGCTACATATCATGTGGTCCGTGAATCGACACCATGCTACGCTAAAGTTATTGAATTTTTTTCATTACATAGCATAAAAACAGATAAATTAATTAGTAAGTGACTTGAATGTAGACTTGATAAAATAATTTAATAAAGAATAGCTACAAGAATCTTATCTTGGCCTACGTTCAGCAGTGGACTACACTAGGCTGATAATGATGATGATGATGACAAGAATCTTGGTGAAATTTGGCAAAGTTATATTACATAGTCTATATATGATATTAGTTAAGTTTTTTTAAACTTGAGCGAAGTCGCGTACTACAGTTAGTAATTTTTATATTTTATACCAGAAGCGGAGGTACGGCGGACATGAAACATGGCCGCGCACGCTTCTCGAGAGAGCTTGTTATCGGAACGTATTTTTACAAAGAAAGCTTATCCGTTGAGTTTTCCAGTGTAAATTATGTTATGTAAAATGTTCTTAGCATTTTATTGGTAGAAAATTCTGGATGGAAAATTTACATTGATATTTTATTAACGTTTGTATCAACTGCTGTACAATAATATGATAGCTACGAATGTTTTGGATTATCATATTATAGTTATAGTCATCTTCAATCGTTTTAAAAAAAAATCAGTGGTCGTTACTCTTTACTACCCAAGGGCCAAATAGGACAATGTGAGGTATCGTTACGGGCCGCACGTTAGTGCACTAAGTAGTTTATACACACAACCAATTCATTTTTTTTATAAGCTATTATGACATGTTCCTCCTGTAGATGTAAGTTATTTTTAGAATTATTATTTTTTTAATTTTAACGGAACCGAAAATGATCTTTGTAAAGTTAATTAAAAATATTCTTGTTTTCTGATAAAGGTTTTTTCTCTACGAAATATTAGAAAGGTACGCGGGCTTCAGAAATGTCTATCGAGGGCCCCTATTTGAAGTACAATGCTCTAGATAATATTGTTTTCGTGTTGCGATAGTTTGAAACAACAATTTCTGATTGTTTCAACAACAAATTCATCGTAGCTAAAGCTAGCTACACATCTTCAGGTTTACTGGTCATACTTAAAACAAACCTTTTTAAACTTCTGAAGGTTTTTACCTGGACATAAGTTTTGAACACGACACAATATTTTGTAACTGTATCAAAGAGCAGAGTGGCGCAGTGGAAGCGTGCTGGGCCCATAACCCAGAGGTCCGTGGATCGAAACCACGCTCTGCTAACACAATTCTTTTGATAATACTTTCTTCTCACATTTTTTTCGCGTTATACAAGGTTTTCATACTGTTTTAAGTATTTATTTACAATATTACAAATCTTATTTCTATAAAGCGAGACGCAATTTCGATAATTATATCACTTGAATATAGCTAGGATTCTTTTCTCACGAGATACAACAGCAGAGTGGCGCAGTGGAAGCGTGCTGGGCCCATAACCCAGAGGTCCGTGGATCGAAACCACGCTCTGCTATCTCCTAACAATATTTTTGTCAAATAAAACTAATTGATTTTTTTTTATTATTTCATTAAAGAGTACGTCATCAGTGTTCTATTTCTCTACAAAGAGCGATTAAAAACTATTATCAAATAAAGTTTAATGACATTCTATGAATTCATTGTTTACTTGATTTGTAAGAGGGGGAAATGAGATGAATTTTATACACGTATTTTAACTAAAACTTCCTCCATTACTCTTAAATAAAAGTCGCTGTGGAGTTGTCGCATATGATGATAAATGGCTTGCTATGATTCTTGCCGGGACTTGGCTTGACGTCCTACGGGAACACATTAGTCATCTGTATTAGCGTACGCAGACATTATTTGAAAGAAATAATATATTATGGTGGGTTCACGGTGTCATAATCATTGAAGGCATGACTGTCATCCAAGACTGTCCAGCCTACGTCCAGCAGTGGACTACACCAGGCTGATAATGATGAAGACTGTCATGTTAAAATCAGTTAAAATTCATAATCATCGCCCGACCCGTCCGCCATTTGAGAGTTATTAATAATTTATTTTCTTCTTCTTCTTGATATTTTGTAGAGTAGCAACACCACGGACAATATTACATTAGACGTGGAGTTGCCGTGTTACAATATCTTAACAAAAGATTACATCTTAAAATATCTAATTTGAACTAACAACGTCTATAACCTAGAGGTATAGGCAGAGGTAACGAATTTGCATTTATTGCGGTCTAGGCAAACCTCTCACCTTATCAACGTTCATAGAAAATTAAATATTAAAACTCTACTAAGACTAAAATAGCTACCCTACTACTAAAATAGTATCATAAGTTTGATCTGTAATTGAGTCATCATCAATCTGCACTTTTCTTTGTGGAGGGTCGGCACAGAATGTACTCTTCCATACATCTCTGTCAGCCGTCATATATGAACTCACACACTTCTCACTCTTATCGTCTTTCACACAATGCACACCTTCGGGTCTTCGTCTACCTTTATGGTCGTTTACATTCAACCTCATCAGCTTGTTTATCCGCTCACCATCTTTAATATGTAACTGAGAGTCGAATATTGAAGTGGATTTTAGTATTGTGAATGGCAAGGAAAATTTACTTTAGCAAAAGCCCTCTGGAGGAAATTTTTCGTATTTACTTTTGTATCAATAGTTACTTATCTATAAATTGAAATGTTCTTAAATTAAGTTAATGTAAATTATTAAAACAATAGAATGCAAGTACACTGCGCTGAAAGTTTATGTTCTTAATATTTAAGCGGTAACTTGGACTTTATGTGACTCGAGCGGGCGGTACCCGGGTAATTAAATAATCAAATTACATTCATTGTTCAAGTTTTAGTTAACAAAACTTAAACAAATATAGTTTGAATAGTTTAATAATAAAGTTGGAAATAAATGTATACTAATAGTAACATATTATTATTGATGTTTACATTTATTCGTATCTTTGGGGGAGGGCTACACTCAGCAGCGGAGATGTGGCTGATATGATGATGATGATTCATTGATATTGGAATTTAATTAGTGTTTCATTTATAAATATCGCTTTTTGTTTCTTTAACTTGGAGCAAATTATAAAAATAAGTCATAATTAGTCTATTACATTTTTACAATTAGCGATTGTTTTGTGTATGTATGTTATGGAAGTTTTGTTGGGGACCATTTTTAAATCACCGATCAAGTAGGAAGTTCTCCCGCAAGGTGGACCGACGACTTAGTGCGGACGGGAAGTCTTTGGATGCGGAAGACTGCATACTGTGGAAGACATTGGGAAAGGATTACGCCCAAGAGTTGGTAGACAAGTGCTGATGATGATAATGAAGAAATATAACATCGTCACGTTTTGACTCGCCCTTGTTAACTGATAAGTTATTCTATCTTTGTTTGTAAACAAAAAAATCTTATTGTTTTTAAAAATACGTAAGTGTATAAGGATATTAGTAAGTAACTACAAAATGGCTAAACGTATCTGAATAAAATTTGACTATAGATTACTAACTGGAATTTATAATTTGCAAAGAAAGGGGCCGTTCAAATATAGTAGGCACTATAGGGGACGGGGAGTCTTTGTTTTGTTTATTTTTAATGTCATTGGGTTGGAGGGGGGGGGTCTAAATGGGGTTTACGTCAGCAGTCGCTTTAACGTTTTTACACATGTAGGCAATCATTTCAGAATTTTGCTTACTTTTGTTGACAAGGGAGGGGCGGGGGTGAAAAATTGTAATAAATCGTCTTATGTTATATGTTATACTTGAACTGTCCCTAAGTCGGGAGAAGCTCGTGTGTTTATAAAGCAAGTATTGCACAGTATAGTCTTGTACAAAGATGTTTCTGTTCTCGCAATAACAATAGCAACGCTTCTATGTTAGTGGCACTCGGTTGCGAGGACAAAAGACTGTCTTACTCGAGGCGATTGTTAAGGGATGCTTGCGGTTTGCAAGTGTGTAGTTATAACTATACGGCATAGACTCGAATTTGTACTATTAATTCAATTTCATACTAGTACAGAGAGCAGATGAAAAAATTTGCAGTACAGAAGATTTGATGACAATTTATGTGCCTTTTCTGATGTTTTTTAAATGTATACATATTCTACATCATCATTATCATAAGCCGTGTCTGCCCACTGTTGGATACAGGTCTTTCCTAATGCCTTCCTCAGTACACCGTCCTTCGCTTTTCGCGTCCAACGTCTTCCTGCCGTCCGCACTAAGTCCTTGGTCCACCTGATTATTGTACTGTTGTAATTAAGTAAAATAAATAAGTGGAATTTAAAAAAAATGTTCTCATTTTTTTTTATTTGTCCATGGACATCGATCTTCATATGATTCAGCCACATGTTCACCTTCTTCTTTTATAAAGAAAAAAAATCGCTTCAAATGCTTCTATACTACAAATCACTGTTTTGATATCGTATTATAATAAAAGCCTGAATATTGCCCTCAAGGCGGCCGTAAACGAGACTTTATTATGAAGCTATATTTTATGAGAACATGTAAATCTGCTCGCGTTTATTTATCTCTTTATCGAGATATATTTTTTTTTTGTAAATTAAGTTTTTTCCGTTAAAAACATCGTTCGAATACGCTCTGGTAAGCGATTAAATGTTTTTATTTTTAAAATTTGTTAAATAAAGGTATTTTTCAAACAGTATCTGATCAGACTTTTTTCATAATAATGAATTTTCAATTTCTAAGGTCACGATCGAGATTGTTGTTTATCAACTTTTTGATTCCGCCACTCTCTGAACTTCGTGTCAAAAATAAATAATCTAACCGTTAATAAAGAAACGGACACAAAAACTGCTTTGGCTTTCTCAATAATAATACTTGAAATAATCCGTTCTTTTGATCACTAAGCATAAGAACATCTGAAAAGGTATAAGGACTCCACCTTCGGAGGCTTTCTTTGAATTTATGGACGTGAAAATAAATTGAAATGTACCTTAGACTATTTCTCCTTTGATGCTTTTTTTTAACTTGAACTTTGCTCTTTAATAACTTACGCACTTATCTATACATGTAGGATTATATTATATTAATATTTTAATTCAATGTCAATCTAGTCATTATCAACCTGTCCTTCTCCCCACGTAGTGTCGGCACTGCATACATCTCTATCACCCGTCATATCTGAATTCACACACTACTCGTATCCACTTTCATACAATCCATCCACACTTTCTTTCTCTACCTTTGTAGTTATAAACATATAAATACTGCTTTTAGATATTACGATAGATGTTTTTAAAATAAGAAATGTCTGTAAATTCCAAGTACAGTTTACAATGAAGATCGCATCTATTCGTCTTATACTCGCATGTCACGTATCACGTATATTACGTCACGTAGTTATTACGAACACGATCATATCGCGAGAACAGTTCAATGTTTTATTTTGACTAGGAATTAATGTAATGATTTCATTTTGTTATATAAACTGGCGACCTGCCCCGACTTTGTTCTGGTACATTTATTCTTGATAGTAAGAAAACTTTTTAAATCAATCGAGTTGTTTTTGTGTACATCTAAAAATATACAAGAATAGACATATGTTGAGGGTATCAGACAGTTTTTGTATAGAGTCCTCATCATCTTAAACAGTTTGTTTATCCTCTCTAGGGTCGGTCTATGTGATAATTTCTTCTACAATGCATCCAAACTTTATTCTCTTTAATTTCGTATAATTATAGTTCAACGCAATCAGTACATTATTTAATCTAAAGAAATAGTTACGACTTAGGGGCCTTCGTAAAAAAAGAGCATACACTTCCATTAAAAGACAACATCTGCTGTTCCTCTGGTGTTGCTGATGACCATGGGCGTCAGAACAATTAGGCGATCCATTGCTCGTTTGCCCATTTCTCGTATGAAATAATTACAATTTTTCAATGGCTTTAAGTTTCTTAATTAGCATAATATTTATGTAAGTGTGAATTTGTAAATCGGTAACCTTAATATCTGTGTAGTCTTCCCTAACGACTTAATGATTCGCGGTATCAATTCACGTTGCTCTGACCTCGATAATGACGTCATTAAAATCCCTTTTACGCTACACGAAGCTCCATTAAAATGTACCAAAAAGTGTTTTATGATGCTTTTATATGTATCTTTTATATTACTATTAGGAGATAATTATTTTTAATGTTTTCATTTAAAATTATATTCGTTCGTTCATTATTCGAATTTGGAACGTAATTGATAATTACAGATTTCCTTTTTTATTTTTAATTGACTGTGTCACGTTGTATCTCGCCGTTCGCCAGACCATAGAAGGGGTAAATAGCTTTCACTTCATGTATCTTAAGTCACGGGAAGTTGAGACATGATTTTGTGCATCTAAGAAAATTGTTGTCAAATTTATAGATGTTTTTGAAATTCTTTCCTTGTTTCGAAATGTTTTAGCCACTTGGCACGTTTCCAGCACTTTAGAATTGGTTATATAAACAACTTTCTCGCCAATATGGCTTGTGACTATATCAAATAAAATGTACGGCAATTTTTTACAATAAAATATTAATAGATTTTTGTTAATTTACTAACATTTCTTGTACCCATTTCTGGTAAGCTTAAAAAAACTTGTCTTAGGATATTGTTCACAATATACAGAAGGTGTGATTCGAACACACGACCGCTAGATCGGTAGTTCGTGCCGTTAACCATTAGAATATTGGCGATTATTAAAAATTATTTGCTAATTTCGGAGAAATAGATTTTTTTAACTTAGCACGAAATTTAAAAGTTTTTTTTTTTTATTAATTTTTCCAACGATAGGAAACCTGTCAACGTTTTTTCCGTTTTTTTTTTTTCATCAAAGAAATTCCGTTCGTTAGGAAATCTTTCATTTCAGCGAGTTCACTACTCGCCGCGTACTTCAAAAGGAATACGGCGTCTGTGAAAAGGGAATCTCGCGCGAGAGAAACTCATTCGTCGGACACCATTGACTAAATGTGTAAATATATTTCAAAGACACGCCTAGTATAGTTAATTCTATTTAGCTTATAATATATCAAGGGTCGGAAAGCTTTTTTTCTAAGTTTCTTTGTAAACTTACTAATATTTCCTGTAACCTAAAAAGCTAGTAGGATATGTCGACAATAGTCGTATGGCGGGAATCGAAGCCACGACCCCTAAATCGATAGTCCGTACCATTAATTAGACTATTAATTCTTATGTTATGGTTTTCCTGATCATGGAACAAAGATAACCATCTGGGTAGTTCATCTGAACAGCAGACTTGTAAAAGAAACTGATGGTTGTAACCAGCACTGCGTTAGCGACCCAGTCGAAATGATGTTGTCTGTTGAAATTGATTGTGTAATTAATGAATGATTTATTGGAAATTAATTAAGTGAGCGATTGATTAATCCTCTAGGGATGTTACAGTTAACTATGCCGTCAAATTTCAATGGATATTACATCCCCGAGGTAATCACTCAATTCATTAGTTAACTGTCAATTTTCGGTTAATCTTAGGGGATTTAACTAATTAATAGGATGAACATTTAGAAATGTTTTGTACACTAATTAGTGTACATATTTTTCTAATACTAAACTGTTTTTTTTTCTATCATAAATAATTATATATACAATTTTTTTTTAATTGTAATAATTATAGGAAATGTATTGTTTGTTATCTTTTTATCGCTAGATGGCGTTGTAGCAAGAATAATTTGGTATCGTTGAGCAGACTGAATGTTTATTAATAAAACAATTTGTTTAACCAAAACAAGTTTATTAATGTGACTTAATGTTACATGTTTAAATTTCTTTTAATATTATCCTAAGGTACAAAATAAGGCTATATTGTGAAATGTGAAGACAATGTACTTCAAGGCAGTTTTTGCTTACCGTGTCGTGCAAAGGTTTTACATATATCTATATATCTATTATGTACAGTTTATTATTATCTAAAATCTTAGGATTGGTCGAAATATACAAGTAAGGTAAAGCGTATCATTTACGATTGCAAGCGAAAATTACGATTTTAGTATTTTTATGTTTATTTTTTTTTTTTTAAATTATAATTAAGCTCTCATAGCCTTATGGTAGCTTAACACTATGACAACACGTGGTTGGTAACAATGTATCAAATAAACTTTGTTATTGTTGCCATTTGAAAGATGAACTGCCACATTTTCGGTAAAAAACTGGCGTCCAAAATACATACGAGGGTACTGCCGCCCCCTTTATGTAATACGGTTACATAAAGGTTCTTTATATTGCTGTTTAATTATGAATTATTGAGTTTATGTCGATAACTTTAAAAACTCGTGTATTCATTGTTATCAAATACATTTGTTTGATTAAACTAATCCTATAACCTATAATGGCCTAATTCTAATAGTTATAACTAAATTATAATTGATTCATCTATCACAAATTCTATAATATATCAGGAATCTGACAATAGAATATTCCTTCAATTGCAAACTGGTTTTGATTGGTACATTTTTAAATTCTATTTAAAATTCACAATTTTGGATATATCCGACAATTAAGTGTGTCAGAATAATGTCGTAATGTTTCTACTAAAAAAAAAACTAACAACCAAATATGTAACCACAATAAAAAATTAATAAATGTCATCATTGGGTACTAGACTACCCCTCTGGGCAGCGGATGTTAGTTGTGTTGTTGTATTATAAAAGTTTTATAATTAATCAATTCTATACTATAACAGAATGTCTGTTCGTCTTCTTGTCCGGCGCGTAAGGTTCCAGTTTCGCTGGCTCCGTGTTCAAGGCGCTGTAGTCTACTGGGAATGGCGGCTGAGGCAGCGAGCCTTTGGGTGGGACTAGCACCCATTGTCCCGGGCCGTTGGGGTTCTTTCCCATCAGCCAGTTGGTGAAGCAGTGTACGAAGGTGCCGTAATCTAAGATCAGGTAGCCGTTCTGGAATTAAACTGTTTTTTTATAATCGGAAACTTATGAACTTTAACAACTACATTGATATTAAATTATTTCAAGTTATCAGAGATATACATAATACGTTTTTATACGATGTCAGCACCGAATGGGAGAAGGTTAGGATCACGGAAGAACCAGACCCACTCATCCTGCAGAAGAGCCTCCGATGGGCTCGAAACTAGTCGGTGCCGACAACGGATCAATACGTGATTGTTAGCCGTTTTATATTTAATTTACACTAAAATATATTAAAATGTATATAGGGCAGACAAAAGAGTATTGAATCATTCAAATTATTCTTCTTTCTTATTTACATTTCTTATATTGTTCTTCTTCGGGTGCCATCTTCTTAGCGTCTTCTTACCATCATGGCAACTTGGACTTTCGACTTAAATTTAGAGCGCGTTCTTTTTTTTACCATTGGTGCAGATTTTTGAGCCAAGATGTTCTCCTTCTCCCTGGACTTCTTTCGTATATTAATAATTTCTTTATGTGTGTCATATCAATGTTTCTTCAATAAACATATATCATTTTATAAAAACTATCGTATTTAAATCGAAATACTCACACTGGTCATGCGGTCGTAAGCAGTGTCTATGATCTCGTCGACTCGTGACGCCGGCAAGCCGATGACCGATCGATAGAATGCGGCCAGAGATTGTTTTGTTATTTCACCTGTACCTAAAATAAAATTTATATATAAACAACTGTAAGTATCTGAAGACATTGATGATCCCCAAGGAACGGACCAGAACCCTTACAGTTGCATTTAAAGATGGTTAACAAAGGTTTTAGTGAGAATAAACACGAGACAAACTTGTCCCTAAAAGGTAATACTTTTGAAGATGCCTCTTCATTACATATAAATATATATCAGAATTTGACATCCTTCATTTATTTCATTATTTCATAAATTACACAATCGGCATTAACCATTTAAAAATTACACATAACATAACCTTTTACCAGCTATAGTACACCCTCTGACGTTATTGGTCTTAATTTTATTACACCACCAATACAAATAAGATTATTTTACATGTCCAAAGAAGTAATGTACATACCCGTTCTGTCGATTACATTGAACACAATCTTGCAGAGGTACTGAAGGTACAGGGGTAGGTCGGTAAACCTCTTCATATCACTTAAGTAGAGCGCCCAGCGCGCCAGCCAGCCGTCCAGCGTCGTTCTGCCCGGCAACCCCCCCGCCTCTGGGCCGCAGACCCGCCTGTAGTACGGTAAGTCGCTCCATCTGTTTGTATTTACAGAAATTACTTTATGGTTCCTGTCATTCCAGTATATCATGTAGCACGCGAAGGGTTAATATATAGTAATTATAACTATGATTTAAGCGTGACGCCTTATGTATAAATAAAAATATTTGTAAATAAAGTTATTATTAATAATTAAGTAATAAATGTATTAGACAAAACTAGAATAGGATCGAATATATTAAATTTTATCATCTTAATTATCTTAAAAATTAACTACTAATTAAACTTATGTGATTGTACAAAAAATTTAGTTAAAAAAAAAACGTAAAAATTACACCAAACGATACTTTGTGTAATTTATCAGATAACTTACTTAGATGGCAAAGGATTGATGAAATGTTCGATAAATTCCTGCTTCACTTCGAGCAGTATGTGGAACTCGGACGAGTTGTTCGACCAATCAGCGAAATGTGCTAGCTTCTGGAAATTTCAAAGATGACTACACTTGGATGATTCCATGAAGGTATTACATTTAACAAACGCCAACCATTACTATAAAGTATTTAAATTTCCGTAAGAAATTTTACTAATGTTATAAAAGCGAAAGTTTAGGTCGTTGTTTGTTAACAACTAACTGAAATAGGATATAGGCTTAGTCAGTTTTTTTTTTTAATTCCGCACGAACTAACTGACGAAATATAATTACATATAAAGCATAAAGACTCACTTCAAAAAAATTATCAAAGTCTTGATCGCAGATGACGTCATCGCGGTCATGGTCCAATAGTTCAGTAAAGAAGAGCGTCAGTTTATCCGCTTGGACCGCACCCAACTGCGCCAGCGGCTGCTCATCCTCCAGCTCCAAGCACTCCAGGCTGTCGCTGCACCGATTCACCCATGTCGCTGTTATCATGTTCAATATTTACAAAACGTCAAATATAGATAAATCTATTGTCATATATCTTGGCCGCTCGGAACATCGGACGAGTCGCTAGCAGAGCATTAAAGGATACTAGGGGACGGCACATATATCATCAGGCCACGATACAGCCCCACTGAGGGGCTTGGAGCCTACCCTTCTACTAGTGACTTGGTCATAATCAAACACACTGGCCTAGTCGAGTTTCCACATATCTTTGAATTTATTGGCAGATGTACAGATATTTATGTTGTTGTTGTGATCAGACAATAAATACGTGGGCGCTATACGTGCAGGTACGTATGTAGGGTGGACTGTCGCTATCATGGACCAGTTTACCATGATTTTGGGATACTAACTGCTTCATCGACGCTTCTTAAGCTGCTTATACGAGAAGAAGGGAAAACAAGCGGCTGGATCATAAGAGCGATCATCGACGCCCATGAACACATGCAATACCAGAGGAACCGCAGATGCGTTGCCGGCCCTTGAGATAGAGGTATGCTCGCTTTTTGAAGGACTCTAAGTCGTATTGTTTTAGAAATACCGTCGAGGACAGACCGTTCCACGACGCAGCAGTGCGCGGCAGGAAGTTGCGCGAAAACCGGACTGTTGTGGAATGCCAGTCATCAAGATGGTGTGGATGGTACTTGGCTGTGCGTCGTGTCGTCAGATGGCGAAACTCGGCGGCAGGAATTGTACCAAACAATTTTTCGAAACCCTCCCCATGTAAGCGTTATATCATTTTACACCCATATACTCATATTAGGTAAGCTTATTATTTTTATTATTAGCTTGCGTGAGGTTTTATTGCGTGAGAAATAAAACTGTTACTTTATTGTATAGCCTATAATTACATCGCTCAAGAACTACACAAAGTAGCGAATAGCGTGTTACGAACATTTGACATATATAAGTTTTGTAATATTACAATAATTGTACAACGCCATCTTTGGACAAAATAAAATACAAAACACGATCCATCCATATCTTCAAATGTTTTCCATTCATGTCAACCGGTTGTACTAATTCCTTCCAAATCTGATCATTTTTTTTTTGCAACAACATTAATTTAATCAATACCAAAGGAAACACATTATTTGATTATGAAACTTTTGTAAAAAAGCGAACTAATAAATTTATAACACAATTATTAGATATTCAAAATTAGAACACTTTTATAAATAAGTAATAAATCAATATAAGAAGTAAATTTAGCTTTGTATATGGTTTAACAGTGGTATAGTCCTCACCAAGATTAGCTGTTTCACAAATGGCCCTATGGTTGCAATATCATCACACAGAAGACAAGCGTGAAGGCTGATGAGTGAGCGTGCCGGATGCCTAATTCTAGTCCTGTGTCCATGGGAATGGCAAATCTTATTTCTGTCTGCATATCTTATTCTGTCAATTAAAAGTAACGCATTTGCAAATGCAGAGGTCTAGATAGTCTAGGTCTCAGAGTCAGCGATCATTTCGAGACTTTAGCGAATCCAAGTGGGCGCTTGGTTTTTTCGAACCTTACATTACTAAAACGATATAAAATAACATTGTTCAATTCAAAGTGAAAATATTATACATTTTTATAGCTTCAGAGTTATTGTTGCGTTAATAAAGTCGAAAAAAACACGTAGCCGTTGAAACTGAGCCAATTGCAGCGATGTTTTATTCTTTACAGTCTTTTTTTTTTAAGTTTTGAACGGAATAATGAAACAGAAGCTAGAATCGAAAACTGTTCATAAAAATGAAATATAGAGAAAAAAAACTCTTTGGTTTTTTTTATATCGATCGACACTGATGGAATTTCAATTGGTGTTTTTTTTTTTAAATGTGGACCAACCGAGTGTACTTTATGGAAGAATAATACTTCGGACTTTGTGTGGAAGTCTGACAGTGTAATGACTGTGTTCGGTGATGCCTAAGTGAATTTAAAATTACAATATTGATAGACATTATAACTTGGTGATCCTGGACGTCGCTACCTCCTTGTTAAAGGAATGATTTAAAACAATAACTCTCCTTGTGTCTTTACTAATGAAAAGTAAGAGTGTAAATATAAAAAAAAAGCATTTAATTAATCAATTCTACAACAAATATCACTTTCTTATTAATCGCTAAGTTGTATAGTTGTAAATATTTTACGTTTGAGGCTTAACTGATGTTTGTTTACTTTTCTTCGTCTTGGAAGATTTCTTTCGTTGTTTCTTAGCTTTCATAACAGCTCCCTGGTCTTGGGAATTTAGATTTCGCGTCACCATTTTCTTGTTATTGTAATAACCTTCCTCTTTCGCGTTACTGCTTCGTGTTCTTTTGAAGTTGTCAGTGGACACTGACGCGACAATATCTTCCTTTATTTTAGAATCATCTTCCTCAGTTTGTACAACGTTTTCTTTTTCTTTCTTCTTTTTAGTCGTTTTGTTCATTATTTCAAGTGACCAACCGCCTAATGCAATCCCTCGGGCGATTTAAAAATAAGCATGATCAGTGCCCACGAGATTTGTGAAAACGTAATTTGACAGCGTCATTTCAATGTAACTAATTTTCTTTTTAATTTTGTCGATGTGTACTAAAATATTTATAATCTTTTACACACTATCGTAGATTATTTAGTTTGGATAAAATAAATTTTAATACGCAAATATGTTACTGAAAATATTGATATTTAATTCTAGTTCATAAATCACGAAGTCAGAATTTTGGTGGCGGAAGGAGAAGGGGTTAAACAAGCGTCGTTTCACAATGGTGATCATCGACGCCCAGACATCTGTAATTCTAGAAGAATCACAGATGCATTGTTTTAATTTAAGTCCTATATATAACGATATTTTTAGTGTTGTATTATTTTATGAATTGGTATTAAATATTACCGTTTCAACTATGAAACGCTTCGCAGTTAATACGTTATACGTGAAGAGTGGTCGAGTGGAGAGAACTCTGGCGACACTTGGTTAGAATTATACTCATATATTGTGACAGGTTTATGAAGGCAATGAGGTCGGCACTCCCGACAAGTTTAGACAGACGCTTTGAATATTATATGAGCATAGATGTTAACTTTAATGCGGCCGAAGCGGAGGTGTAATGTTGTACATCATTCATTAGGGATCAAGCGAGTTACTATTATAGAATTTAATTATATACTTATGTAGAACGTTTTATATACTTTCGGATTTTACAGATCATCTAATATTATCAGATATGAACGTCAAATATAGCTGGATGATTTGACAATTGAAGGATAACTAGAAGGACAAATGAAGGAGGAAAGTTATCCTAACTGTACAGTTAGGGTTGTGATAATTTGGTATTATTTGAAGTCATTAGTATTAAACCATAGAACATAATAAATAGTATTTATCGATGTAGAGAAAATAATGCAATATAATATAATAAAAAGCTATTTGTTAAAATATTTAATCTCACTCACCGAATACCATTATCGTGGTGTAATTAATGATTTCAGAAACAAGCGCACACCTCCACGAACCGTCGGCTAATGATTGTTACAATTCACTGTAATGACGAGATACTAATATACAAATGATAACATCATTTGTACATAATTCAGCGACATAAACAGATGACGTATCAATTTGAAAATTATATCTTCAAATATTTATCATAACAACCACGCCTCGGCACGAAACATACGTAATGCTTGAACAAATACACGGTTTTTCACAATTTGCAATTCAATTGAGATAATAAAACGAGTTATTTATGCTATAGATAAATTCCGAGTATAACTGCCGCAATATTTTAAACACATCAGGAAACAATGCCTTGCTAAAAATAGCGACCGTCAGTTTTGCATGTTAATTGAAAATGCTTTTTTTTTAAGGAAGTAAGGGTTCGGTAGGGAATGTTGGACGCGAAAAGTGGACCGTATACTGTGGAAGGCATTGGGAAAAGCCATGTCCAGCAGTGGGTAGACGAGGGCTGATGATGATGGTTTCTGAGTATCATATAGGGGACGGAAAATTCACGTTTCCTTCGATCTTAGGTAAGCAGGGCATTGAAAAAGTGTTATAGATGTGTAGTAAAGGGCATATTTCTATTTAGGGAAATCATTTACTAGATTAGTACCTTCTACTATAACAATAGTATAATTAGGATTTTTTCACATATCTCAAATAATAATGTATCTTTTATATTATATAATTTTTATCTACTATCTAATAATTACTTCGTAAATATGTGTGAATAATATATAATATTATTTTCATATCTTCAAATGACGTCAATATCTTTTCAATTGTGTTCGTTCCTGATGACATTGTGATATGACTTTTGAAGAAATGAATTTTATTTCTTTTATTCCCTCATTGAATATATTTTTGTTGTTATTAAATATATATATACGTCAGTTATTTACGTAATCAGAATCCGAGTCATTATTTTCAAAACAGAGAGTATACCTTTCTCGCTCTGTTTTATCTAGGTTGTAGCGTCTTTCTCTTTCATGTAACGAAATATGGCAAAGCGTGACGTGTCCTTGCAATTTTACATTAATAAGTAACACCTTTACATAGTATAGTTGATAAACTATAACAATAATATGCACAACGTTGTTATTCCTGATAAAACCTTATGAAATAATCATATCTGATAAAATTGTCGTAATTCATTACGAGAGTTGGAGGCGTGTTTTATTTTTATTTCGATAATGAAATCTGCAAATATAACATGAACAATAAACATTATAAACCTGACTCTGTAATTCGCGCTCACTTATTTGCACGAATAATAAAAAGAATTATTCAAATCAGTACCGTGGTTGTTGAGATCCTAAATAACAGGGTTATTAAAGGTTACGCTTTATGTAATTGTATGGAGTTTAATTTATCCTTAATTGTAGTAATCTGTACATTTTTGGCCGCGGATCCGTCGGCCCAGATACCGTTGCTGAGACGCCGTAGAGCTGGAACTGCGCGAGCTCCAAGCGAGCAACTGGCAAGAGACGGCGCATGCAACGTTGGCGATTTCTCGTGTCGGAGGCCAAGAGCCAAATTGGATCGTTGCGCCAGCAAACTAAGAAAAATTTATGAAATCAATAAAGAATACTCACTCCAAACATGTACACTCCAGCCATGCTGTTTATCATCCTCGCTGTTGCCGGGTTCCTGCATATGCTCCGCTGTCTCAGCTTCTGGCAAGGTTCGCCATCGTTTCAGCAGCTCTTTAGTCTTGTCCTTAGTCTTGTCGCACGCCTGCTTCCAGTTCGTGAAGTATTTTCTTGATACTTTTGGTGACAAAGACTTCGACTCTTGCCTGTGAACAATTTTAATACTATAGAAATAAAATCATGGTTGAGAGTTGTGTTACAATCACCCTTAATTACGGTTTTGAAAAAAACAATATCAGGACCAAGGTTCATATCACCATCATTATCATATCATCAACTTTTATACATCTAGATTATGAGACGTGTCATCATCATCATCCTGACCTTGTCCTTACGGAGGGTCAACACAATATGTACTAGTCTTCCATACATCACTGTCAGCCGTGATATCTGAACTCACACCCTTCTTACGCATATCCTCTGTCACACAATCCATTCACACCGTAGTCGGTAATCCTCTATCTTTATCCATCAATCTCACCAGCTTCTTGTTTATGTAATTATCATCTCTACGCATTACATGTCCATTCCACTATAACATTTTGCTTCTCAATTTTGCTAATTATGAAATGTGAGTTTTTAACTAAAGAAATTAGGTCATTGGGTGAAACTAATTTGTATATTGTGTATAGAATTAGAGTAACATTTATATCTCAGTTATTTAACAGGGACTAAGTAAATCTTATCAAGGTAAAAGTGAACCAGTGGACTAATTAGAGCGCTCGAGTTCTCACAAGGAAATCTGTGAGCCTGTAACTCGACGTGCTTGTTACGTACTCATTACTTAAAGCAAGTAAGCAACAGAATACAGTTAAAGTTTTTGAAATTTTTTTTTATATATTGTACGAAACTTTGCCAGTGCATGTTAAGAAAGAAACAAAGCACTTATTGCCAAAAAAAAAAGAAAAATGGCTAGAGGTGACCAGTTCAATAAAGGGGCGGACTTAACACAAAACTAACATGTGACCACTACATCTCTTTGCATTGTACTCCTTCTC
>JAODUI010000010.1:1497143-1508559 GCA_027563995.1 Papilio gigon | reverse complement strand
CATTTCTCATAACTTTAAACTTTCATGGTTTTTACTAATATAATGTTCGTAAGAAACGGGATTCCTACCACGATAAGGACTGGCGCTTAAATTTATTTAATTATTTCGCCTATTTCATACTTTTGAAAGTACGGTGTGTGTTAAATAATTTTAAAATATACTCAACTGTTTTTTTTTTAATATTACGGTTAAATCGATTTGTTCAATTGTGTACCACGCTTAAATTTCTGTCGCCACGTGCCGCGAGCGTGATAAACTCGATGTATATTGAGACCGTGACCTATTTGTCATTTCAGACAAAATGATCCCGTAAATATACTAAAGTACATTAACTTTAACGTACGAAAATCTTAATTGGCTTTGACCTTATTTTCTCCTTACCACGTAAATAACAGAAAGACAAACAATTTTAGTATTTTTCAGATATTTAGCGATACAGAATTTCTCGCGAGTCGCACGCAGAATACGTTAGCGGGGTGTATAGGGACGCGGGAGAGCATTGCACAGATGACCTTGCCAAGATATTTTAAATTCAAAAATCGAATATTAGAACGTAGAATGTTTTAAATGATCTCTGAAGAAATCTATTTCACCATCACCAACCTTTTCATTACCGAGGGTCGACACAGTATGTACTCTTCCATACATCTCTATCAGCTCATATCTGAACTCACACTTCCTACGCATATCCTCTTTCTCACAAACATACCTTCGGTCTTCACCTACCTTTATAGCCATCCACATTCAACCTAATCACCTTCTTGTTTATGTGTTCATCTCTTCGTGAAACGTAACTCTATTTCATCATCATCATATCAGCCACACATCGCCCAATGCTGGGCGTAGGCGTCCCCCAAAACCGCCACGATCAGTCCCCGGTAACCGTCATCCAGGATAGTAACGCATTGACCAGATAATAGGTTACTCTATTTGTTTAAATAATTTCCAGAATTACTGATGTTTTTTATGAAGGTGGCAATCGAGCGGCGGGATCACGAGGTCAACTTTTATTATCAGAACTGTCAGTTAACGATAACGTGATAACAGTTTGCGAGTTTATAGAATTGTCATTTCTAAATCTAGATTAATTGTGACCCAGTGTACGTAGTATATCTTTTTTATAAAACATTAGCAGATTTTTATTAATTTATTAATATTTCTTTTACCAACTAAGCTAGGTTTGTGTTACGATATGGTTTACAATAGTCCATAGCGGGATTCGAACTCTCGACCACATGATCGGAAATCAGTACCCTTAACTATTAGGCTATAGGCGGTTAAATATTAAACTTTAAGTTGAGATGTTATCATTTTCTTGTAACCTGCTGAAGGTCGCGGTCCTCAAACGCCTTCAACGTAGTGCCGAGTTGCCTTCCTATCATTAGTTAAATTTTACAATATTATTAGTTACAATAGTTTTTATTAAATTTACCTTCAAAGTCAAGGTTTTTAATATAAAACACAAACTGAGTCAACTCGTAAGTATCGTATTGTTAAATATAAAGATAAATTCCAATTCCCTATAATAAAAACGAACCATTGTTTAAACGGTAATAACAAACGTGACCTTTGACTGCGTTCGCATTTAGATAAAGTATATAATGGACGCACGTGGAACAAAGAATTAGTACATTATATGAGGGAGGAAACCACGTACGCACACACACGTACACGCACACACGCGCCCATGGTGGACAACATGCTAGAAACAGAAAAATGCAGAACGGCGAAGCTCCAATGGAATGGAGGAGCTAAAGCTCAGACGGCTACAAGTGAAAGCAAGACTGGTGACACCCCCACGAAGTAATACCTGACGGTAGTCCCGTTGGGGTACACGGTAGTCCGTAGAGAGGGTTGTTTTAGGCGGTAACGGGTCTCGGGTTAGGATGGGTGAACATCGGGTTCATCTATCCTAGCATGAGCCTGACCCCGACCCCGTGTCTGACGGTGGCCTAAGATATTTTTATCCTTCCGTAAAAAAAAAAAACAAACACACGCGCCCATGTTATGGAAGATACGCATACCAGCACAGGATTTGTACCTCATAGGATGCTGCATCAATTGTTTTTATTTGGGTGTTAATGTTTTTTTTTTTTAAATAATTTATTGTAATTGTGTTTAAATGGAACAAGAGATAAGACGACCGAATTACAGAATGATACAAATTTTACAAACACTGCGACAATCACAAAGGAGTCTACATATTTGAATAACCGCAGAACACATAGTGCGAGGGACAATTTTCTCTGCGGACAGTGGGTTTACTAGCTGCAGTTACAAGCCGTGATAAAGTTAAAATCTTAACACTGTCCATGATGCGAAACATCCTTGTTTCAACTTAAAAATATTGGTAAACATCATTCAAAGTACAATAGTAGCTACAGAAAAGTGTCATAATTTGACCACCAGGGGGCGTCGTTCACATAAAAAACACGAATTGAGAATATCTTTTGTTCAGAATCGGTTAAAAATACGAGAGATTTTATTACAGTTATTGGTTTAAACTATTAAAACTTTCGTGAGACGTTTCACTATACTACTTAAAAAAACGGCTTAACTCACGTGTAAGCCGTTTTATAAGTAGTATATTTATTGGTTTTATCACGTAATTGACTTCAAGTGCTGAAAAACGTTTTAATAGCTTTCAAGTACAGATAATCCGTTAATTTATCTATTGAAGTGATCGGATTATAATACCATTTAGATTTCCTATAATAGTAAATAGAGATAAAAAATAATGTTTTACATGTGTAATGGGAACAACAAAGTAAATAATACAATGTTCAATATAATGAGGTATATTTTTTTATCTAAACTAGGATTCGAAGCTACGACCGTGAAGACAATTAAATCGATTCCGTTTTCCGATGTTGAACAAAAAAAGAAAACATTTTATAAGAAGGCAGGCGAGGTGATGATGCAAAACTGAATGTTGGACTTTTTGCAAAACAAATGGCGATCATTTAGCGATTTCGATTTATATAAACAAGTCTTTTTTTATCGACGTGGGGAGGGAGGGGGGCGGGGGGGGGTGGTTTCTTCGAAATATAGTCTTCTGGAAGGCAGACAGGGTTATGAAGGATGACCTACTAAAACCCAATGAAGCGACCACCCTCAAGTTGCACTTGAGCGTTCCGGGATCTCCCATAGAACGCACCGGAACCCAATATAATCAAGTGTAGCAAAACAAACCATAAAAAAACCTAAACTTAGGTTTTGTAAACGTCTTTTCAAATCATCGGCTCAGTCGTCTACGCAATACGTACACTCCCCGCATCTCTGTACGCATACAGGTCTCTTGTGATGACTCGAGTGTTCGAATTTTAACAATGTCAATATTATTTTTTCCTCAAGAAGGATATCACAAAACATTCAAGTCAACACTTGTATATTGCTATCTCTTTCATTTTCTTTGACAAAACAAAGAAAACAATATAAGTCAATAAATGCCCCGGCGGTGCAGTTCCACGGACATTCTCATATGACCCCATCGCTTCACACAGCCGTCAATTCGCAAATCGCCGGACGCAATTGCCTCCATTGTGTACTTGCTTTATATACACAGCTTTTATATACGCACATCGGGAACTGAATACACAATTCAAATTACTTTAAAAAAACAATTTACTTTTTTTACTCGAAATTTTTCAATATTATGAGGAATAAAAAGAAAAACAATTTTTTTTAAATATGCTTAAAAAGAAAAAAAATTTTTTTTCCTCCGTAACTTATCGAAAAAGTTCGTATTTATCGTACGCTCTCAATTAGCTTTACTACCTATCTTAGAGAATGACATTATTCATTTTGACATTTGACACTAAACAACAAATTTCCTTATTAATGTATATGAAAATGTCATTTATTTAATACGATCATTCATTGACAGTTCGGGTGTCATCGTATTCCGTTAGAGATCCGAGTTTTTCTGTAGAAAAATAACACACTAAATCTATAATTTAGTTTTTTTTTAATATTCTTTCCTTTTTACTTATTTTGTTTTTCATCTTACTTTAGTTTAAATCTGCATACAAATAAATCATCATCATCAGCTCACTATACGTCCCACCGAGGGGTACAGAGCCTACCCTATTATTAGGGGTGACTAGGGCATAGTCAACCAACACCGGTCACTTCACACATATCTTTGAATTTCTTCTCCGATATGTGCAGCCATCACGATGTTTTCCTTCACTGTAAAAACCTTAGATAATGTATATAGGCAATGCGAAAATGGAAAAACACATTGGTACATGGCGGCATGTTTCTCCACATTGTCCAGGTTCGGTACAAATGAATTACATATTCTAAAACTGCGCATTCGTCTAAACGACACGTGTAACAAACCGACAAAGCGAAAATACACAATTATGTATGTCATATACACCGTCACATTTCATGGTTATTTATTACTTCTAACATAATAAACAAGCGTATTAAATAATACCTTGTTTTGAAAACTAATCTACAATTTATTCTAAAATACCTTCGATACTAAAAAAAATTATTTGAATGAAATTAAAAAAAAATGACGTCACGATAACAACAAATTTTGTCTCAATATAAAATCTATAAAAAGAAACAAAACAAGTATTAGCCAGTAATAATATTAGAGAAAATTGGCTAAAAGCCACATCTGAACACTCATAAACTTTAAAAAAAAAGTTTCCCAAGGCGAAATGCTTCATACTAAAGTCATTATAGCTTGCGGTCAGACTATACAAAAAACCGTCAACAACGGTACTTCGATATTTAAAAAAATTCATTCTTAATTAGTACACGGAAATGGTTACACAATTCGATTTGAATCATTTAACGGCCATTAATATCATCAATTTTTTGGTATTCCGTAATTTTTTGAATTTAATTATCTATTATAATCTGTATATAAAAAAATGAATTGCTGTTCGTTAGTCTCGCTAAAACTAGAGAACGGCTGAACGGATTTATCTTATCTTGGTATTGGAATGTTCGTGGAGGTCTAGGGAAGGTTTAAAAGGTGAGAAAAATTGGAAAAATTCTTAAAAGCCTTAAAAATATCCCTTTTTCATTTCCCATGTTTTTTTTGTATTTCCTATTAAATTCAAAGATCTGTTCATTTATTGCCTTTAAGACGAAACAGAGTTCGCGGGATCAGCTAGTTAGTAAATAAATAAAGCATAGATAAAGCATTAAATGCATAGAACGAGGTCAATTGTATGGGCCAAGATATAATTAAGAAACTGGAGGAAGCACCCACTTAAACGTGACGAAAATAAAATCGATTTGGGACTATCAGTCTCGTTTGTAGTGTTGCAACACCATCGCAGAGAAATATTTGAACTTACTCAACAGCGGTATTTAGTGAGGGATAGAGTTAAAAACGTATGTAACAGAGGATGTTTGAAAATAGCGCCAATGACGGAGAAATTGGGAAACCAAAGTTGGTACTCGTATGGACATGGTAAGAGATGATGAGCATATAAACGAGAAGGTAATGAGATTATTTGTGGATGCTTTTAAAGTAGAGTAAGACCGAAGATGTGGATGGATTATGTGAAAAAGTGTTAGTGACGGGTGTTAGAGATGTATGGAGTACATACTGTTCCTACCATCCGTATGGAAAGAGCAGATAGATGACTAAGTCCCAGGTAATAAATTTAGAACAAAGAGTTTTTACGTTATGTAAATGCTTATTGCTTGCTTATGCTTACCTCATTATCTTCTATTAAAGTAGCAACACGTCCGGGCTGGAACAAAAAAAAAAAAAATTAAAAAACCGACCTTCGTTCATATCGACTATATTTTACAATATTTCTTATATAAAAAAAAATTATCACCAAGGTCCAAGTGTAATGTTAACTATAACCCAATTCCAGACAGTTTATAAAACAAATTTAAGTTTCGTCAACACGCTAATGTTCCGTGTTACAAAAATAAACAAAACTACGCAAATTCCAAACACATGCCACGACGTTTCCGTATATAAATATCGGAGGTACAGTCGGGGAGTATGACGGTGTTCCACTTTGAAAATTATCGTCTTGAAACAATTACGCGGTAATTGTAACCAATAGGACGACTTTTTACGCAGCATAATTGTCCATAGTAAAAAAGTCGGTCTGTGCAGAGCTGCTTTTTTGGTTACTTCTTAAAGTGCAGAGTTTATATTGTTGCAAAGAACAAGGCAATTTTTCCATAAGTGGAATATAGTGTATGGCCCTGACTGTACACATATCGTATTTCCTTTTCAAATAGTTACATCATGGGTAAAACAGATGTTTTTGGTCGATGACCCTGTTCTTATAATGTTACAGTGGTTTTTCACTGTCGAAATTATGACCAAAAAATTTTTTAACCTTATTGTTATCTTAAAAACAGTTGTAATAAAATTTGTTTTAGTTATTCATCAATGGAAACTGTATAAATACACAGTAAAATGATAAGAATTCACTAATCTTTAACATTGTTTACAATTATGTGTAATGTAATAACAATATTAAAAAAAAACTGCTGGTATATAAATAAATAACAAAACAGAGAATAAGTTCATTGTGCATTTATGTAATAACAACTTAGTGTAAGGATTCTGTCTAACAAGATTGATACATAAGGTGGTTGACAGATTTGCTTATGTAAACAAAAAGAAAGAAAACAGTGTTGACAAACAAAAACATCTGATGCAAGCATCAGTCGAACATAATCATATCACACTAGCGCCCTCTGTAAATATCAAAAATCCTTATCTACTTTACTTTTATATTTTTTGACAGAATTAAACAAAATACTAAAACATTTTTTAATAGTTACGATAAACTTGAATATAAAAGACATTGACAAGGTTTTCATCAGATCATTATGTTTTTAAAATTAAAAAGGGAGGTAATGGAAAACATTGTGTATGTCAGTATATTTGTGAACACACACTAAAGTCAATCATCCCTGTGTCACCAGACTCAGGATAATGTAACATGCATCATTTATCATCATCATCATCATCATCATCATCAGACCCTGGTCTGTCCACTGTTAGACATAGGCCTTTCCCAACGCCTTCCACAGTTTGCATCACTTATGGCTTAATTAATTTTATAGTTTATTTGGCATGGTTTTTCCTCCGGAGTGTCAAAGGGAATAATAGGGCAGCACAGAACAAATTCATATATGCAAATAATATTTAAATAATTGTTTTGGTTATGTTTTATTTCTAACAATGGAAATAACTTATTTTAATGAATACTATTTTTATAATAAGCTGAAATACTGCTTTCTTTCTACTTATAAAATTCTATTTAATTCAATAATTTTATTAAATAAAGCAATCCTTTAAAACATTAACAAAGGGATAAATCTCTTCATTTAATTTTATAACAGATTCCATAATTAATTTTAGATTATCAAATCCTTATTTTTCTTTAATTACAAGTTACGTTATCAGACAGTGATAATGGATTAATGTCATTATTGACATTTAATTATTTCCCTCGAATAACAAGATTATTTGTTTTAAAAAATTAAAAGAGTTCGTATGTTTATATTGTATGATTAATCAATACTTTACGAGAAATCCGATGACGTTATTGTAAATTACCTTGGATTCAGTCCCACGATGTGTTGTGTTTCCCTGCCAAAATCGTCGAGAAAATCCCTTCACGTATCCCGTAACTGACTGTTGATAGTCAAACCCGGGGTTCCAGCACAAAGATCCGTAGCCAAACACCCAAAAAGGTTCTTTTCTCGCAATTTCACCCTCATTTTCTGCTTTCATCGGTATCCTCGACACATTATCTGTTTGATCCATTTTTTCTTTTTGATTTTTCGTCAGATAGAAAAACTTTTCTTTTAAAAATATAGACTTTCTCTCACCTTTATGGGCTTCGTAATTTGTTTAAAATAAAGAAAAGTCGAATCGATGAACTATGCCAATGTTTAGACCATTAACACTGTTTTTATTCACTTTTTTTCTACTTTTTCATTGTGGGTATTTTAAATACGGGTGTCAAATAAAATTAGCACTATGCAACGAACTGTTCTCTGATATAAATCTTTCCATGTTGGCGTTCAACTGCTTACTGAATGAAATTGTAAGTTAAAAAACGGAGTATCGCAGACAAACGAACGAAACAGAATATCTGAAACGAGGGAGATGGCCAATGGCAAGTTCATGATGACATTTGTAACGTTCCATTTCTAGTATCGTTGCACTTAACACTTTTAGATTAAACAAAAAATAATACATTTTTCAAGACTTTAGCAAAACGTTTTTTTTAGAATTTTTAAACGTATCGCTTATTTTGTATTACTATTAATTTGAGCTATTTTTTAGAATTGGTTATAGTTTTATAAAGAGATGTTTTTCGTTTTATACTAATGGTGATTTTTGAAAAACGGATCAACGACCATCCAATGAAAACATAATGTCAATGGAATCTTCAACGAGGTCACGTTCATTGGTCGACAAAGGCTGATGCAATTTTCGAAATGCTTTGCACGTACAATTCAAAATTCAAATTGCCTTTCTTATTTTCTGTATTGTTATACAATGGGCAAAGTTATAGTTCAGTTCTTACACAATAGATAAAAATATAATTTATTGGAATGCTATTGAATTATAGTGCATATCATTAAATTACATTAATTTTTATTTAATGTTTTAATCCTGACAGATTATTGACCTCGTAAAAATGGCGCGAAGTAATTGTATGATGTTCGCGGCGGTGTGTATCTGAGAGCGCTGCAATATTGGATTGATAAGGGTTAAAATTAATTTACAAAAATTCATGTCAGTAAATGTGAACATTACATTTATAGGATCTACTCAAATAAAAGCTTATTAAATTTGTACTAATAAAAAGGTGTTGTATGTACTTCGTTATGAGGATTAATGGGGTCGTGGGCTGGCTGACTTTCTCAATTGAGAATTTATTTAAAAGAATGCAATCTGAAATAGAAAGAATCAGTAAAAGGTCACTAAATGCTGTGTACGAAGAAGAATAGTGTGAAGGCAATTATTTTGTGTTCACTGAATAAAAATAGCTGATTTCAAAATGTTTTCTGGGAAAGGGACCTTTTTATTCTCTTTTGCCGTCAAGCTAAATATTGTGTAATTAGCTCTTTCACTAATAAAATATCTAGATTCGTATCAGACACTTTAAGAAATAATTTAAAAATTTACAGTTTAGAAAAAGGGCAAATATTTTTAAAAAAAGTTTTACAATTCAAAGACAACGCCATCTTGAATTAATATGAGGAACTGTTTGTGGCAAATTAATCTGATTTGTTCATTAGGTTATTAAAGTTTCATAATAGAGGGCGGTAGTCGCATTACCTTCAATCTAGAGAAGACGAGTCAGGGCTGGATTGCGTACGTTTCAAAACCTTTTAAGACTGATACACTTCAAAAGGTAATGGAATATAAATGTTACAGACCTAATAAATATATTAACACACAGAAATACCTAAATAAACATTACCCGTTACTTTCTTGTCAGTTTGGAATGATTCATCTGCAGTCATAGCTTTGTACTTTATAAAAATGTCAGCCTTAGAATAGTCGAAGTGAAAAGGGTCATTTACTTGTGAAAGCGTTTCCACTCGTTTAAAAAGATAATATTCAAAAGGATTTAGATAGTATTGAATCCAACCAACCTCTTTATAAGGATCACGCAAATACTTTTAGTCTGTCCCTACACTCAGTGATGTCAGCACTTACGTAATATTTTTTCTTTGACCCATATTTCGAGGGTTATTCACTTTTAGATTTTTTCAAGTATAATGTCACTAGATGTCGTTTTCAGCGTCCGTCAATGACTGACACGATGAAAAGGAAAAGATCATGTAATATCTGTGTGTTTAATTTTTTAATCTGTATTTTATTGAAAAGCACCGGTGGCTCAAGGGCTCATTTGTCTTATAATCTGCAGGTCCAGGTTTAGATTCCACCATATATCAATCTGATTTTGGATTTCCTGATTTCGTATGAGCATTTATTCAAAATTATTACGGGGAAGGAAAACATCGTGATGCAACCTTCACATATCGGTTAAAAATTTCAAAGATATCTATGAAGTCAATCTGCATTAGGCGAGCGTGATTGACTACGGCCTAGTCACACTTAATAAGATAGGCTCAGTGGGATATAATGAGCTGATTGTGATGTTCTTATTCAGCTTTTCACCTTTTGTTTTAAAATAACATAATTAACAGTCCTAGTGTAGGTACTCAGTGGATGAAAATCAATATCGCCGGGGAAATTTTAATAAAATTCGCTCCGACAAAATCTGTCGTCGTAATGAGACTCATTAAATCACTTATTATTCATTTTTTTAACGAGATCGAAGTGATATCGGTACGAAATTTTGAGATATTAATTAATCATTTTTAAAGATAGAAAAAACTTTAATTATCACATTACAAATAGGAAACTGTAATTTTGTTATTAATGCGTTTGCATTAATTTTTCCATAAGAGAAGTGGGCCAACGGGCGGCGAGATCACAAAGGTGGTAGTCGACGCCGAGACATCCGAAACACAAAAGGAACAAAAGCGTTGCCTTTGAGAAAGAGATACGCTCGCTTCTTGAAGAACCCTATGTCGTATTGGTCAGGAAATACCGCCCAGAACAGACCGTACCACAACTCCGCTGTGCGTGGCAGAAAATGACGTGAGCACCGCACAGTCGAGGAGGGCCAGTCACATTTTTAATACGTTAATACGAAAGATTTACCTGACGAGAAATGACTAAAATTTATCTCCAATTATCTAAATATAATATTATAATATATTATAACATAATCTATAAACTATATACATTATCCACATATACCTATATATAATCTATATAAATCTTTTCTCACTATATCTATAATGTTGTAGGGTTTAACTAAAAGTTGAGTCTAAGGTTGTGAAGTGCTTAATATGTAAAAATTATATGTTTTCTATACAAAAGAAAACATTAGGAAGTTACTTAGTTCTAAGCTTATAAACGATTTATCGAAACTTATTTCCTTAATCAAATAAATCTTAGTACAGAATAAATCGCAATCAAATCAAAAGGCTTAAATAAATTCCATCCCATAAAATTATCTCTCGAAGATATTCGCTAAGTTACATTGTTTGTTAGATTTGAGACGGTAATAAAAAAAAAAAACTTCGTCAATTTCTTGCTACGTCTTTCATTATCTTACCTACGTCTTGTTTGTTTGACGACTGCGGAGCGAATGTTTGTCCGCTTCACTCATTTTATTGCTTTTTATTATTTGACAAACATTATATACAGTTATTTGATATTAGAATCACGTAGTCGCAGACAATCCAACTAGTTACTATTAGTTTACATTCAAAAAAAAATGTATAGGAAGAGACTTTAATGATATAATAATTATTGGTAAAGAAAATTTCAAAAACATCTTCATCAGCTTTTAGCTTCTCACTGCTGGAC
>JAODUI010000010.1:1470566-1491431 GCA_027563995.1 Papilio gigon | reverse complement strand
ATCATACTACTTATAAAACGGCTGAACTCAAGTGTAACTCGGTGTCAGTATCGACTAGTTTCGCGCCCATCGGGGGCTCGAAACTAGTCGGTACTGACACCGAGTGAAATGACTGACACCTAGTGAAATGTCTCACGAAAGTTTTAATAGTTTAGATGCTATCATCGTTTAGAAGAAAACAGCCTGTCATACCTTCGCGATCTTTTTCTAGATTTGTTGTAGTCTGTATTCAATTTCTTTGCAAATATTTTTATTTTATAATCTAAGCAGTGTTGGATTGAAATGATTAATAAATCATGTAACGTCTCTGTTTACTGCTCGACCACTCTTTATAATTATACCGTGTTTATGTACACTAACCTACTTCCGACTCGTTTTATTACGCATTGTGTAGGCGGCAAATTGAATTAATTTGCACTCAATATTATCAACAACGTAAGTAACTATTACCAAGCAATGTAGGCGTAGAAAAACAATCTAAGTATATATGTAAAAATGTATAGATGTAATGAGAAATTATTTTACTTTCGAGTCAACTGGAATCTATATCGGAATACGATGACACCCGAACTGTCAATAAATGATCGTATTAAATGAATGACATTTTGATATCAATTAACACGTTCGCTGCGGCAACATTTTTTGCGTGCTTTCCATCTCTGCGGTACGAGGTGTCATCGACCCGCTCCGTGACTAAATGTTAGTGCTACACGCGGTCCATTAGACCCCACGTCCTTTAACAAAGTTATGCCCTTCGCACCACAGAGAAGTACACGCTTTTCTTCGCCGCACCACAGGGAAGATGTGTTAGAGATGAGTTAGACCACATTTCGCAGCGAATGTGTTAATATGGTACTTTATTGTTTAGTGTCAAATGTCAAAAGGAATAATATCATTCTCTAAGACGGGTACTGAAGCTGTTTGAGAGTGCACGATAAATTTGTGTTTTTTTTGGAAAAATCACGAAGGAAAATCTTTTCTCGCTATATTTATATAGTTTTACTAAAGCTTGCTACACACGTTTATTTTAAACTAGACACTTAAAACTTACGTATATAAAAGTAAGTAAGTATAACTGACCATCAAAAGGTTCCATGCTCATCACCATTTATGCTCTATGCTAATGACGTCTATTCACATCGGAGGTTCGAATAGAAGTGATTAGACAGTACAACAGTGCTGCCACCATTGTAATATACAGCCACAACTTGTATCTTGTATCACTTTCTACATGTCTTGTTTCGAAAAAGTATTTTGGCAGTGGAAATTCACGTTGTAATACAACCAAATTTAACAGCTCGTCTTTTAGGAGTATTTTATCCGGAGTTATAGAGTTAATAGATTTTAATCAAGTGTTAAAAAATACGTTATATGTTTATTTATTTTTTTGTTAAATAGCCATAATATTTTAGTTATAAACTAAAATGTTATTAAATAAGGAAAAATTAATTCGAGGCAAAGCGACAGTGTACATCTTAAGTGAGTTAATGTATATCCCGCCCGCCTTTATACTCGACCTTAATAGAGGAACGGATAACCTCAATTCGGAAACAGGCAAAAGAGTCCCTTTAATCTCCGCTGAAAATCTCGTAAACCTTATTTACTTTAGACCCTTACTTCAGGATATTTACTCATCTAAACCTATTCGTGTATTTTCAAATTTCCAACTTGAGATTTAATGATAGGCAATTTTGATAAATAAAAAAGTTCACACATTACTACTTATTTTAGTAACTAGGTGTCGCTAGCGACTCTTTCCGCGTGGATATTTTTTTTAAATACTAGCAGATTTTTAGTAATTCACTAATATTTCTTTTACCATCCAACTAAGCTCTAGGCTTGTGCTAGGATATGCACGACAATAGTCGAATAGCGGGATTCGAAGTCTCGAACAAGTGATTGAAAACCCGTACCCTTAACCATTAGGCTATTGGGTTTTGAATGATTAAAAAAAACTTAATTAATTGTCTATATGTTTAGTATCCTTAATAAGCGAAGCCATTTTGGAGATACCTTCTAACAAACATCCAAACTATCTCATTTACAATGTTAGTGAGATTGTGTGTATTTTGAAAATGTATAATTTTTCTAGTGTTGTGTGTAATTTTTTTTGGTCCAAATGTTAGTTTTACCTTGTTAACCTTCATACTCGCTCTTATTGAAATGCCTCATATTTCAATTAAATGGTAAGTATCCGAATAAAGTTATTTCTGTATAAACACAGAACAAGAATAAAACTTAATTAACTTAATTGTAAGAGATTTAACTTCCTCATTAGTTAAAACTAATTCGAGACATTTCGCGAATCCCCTTCAAGTCAATGCTTACTTTCAAAACTAGTTAACCTAAAGACTGGGATCAAAGATTGTGTAAGACCATTTTATCTCTACCATAATAGAGAGTACAGAAGTTTAAGGATTAATATTTGTATTTAAAAAAGACGAAGATTCGCATTTATGAAAGTTTATTGCCATTGGAAGCAACGACCAAATACATTGCAGGTTCATCGCCCCAGCCGCGCAGAACCTCTTTATCAAATCAAATAAATAGCGAAACTATCCCGAATTATTTTAAATAAATTTCCTTTCATATCTCCCGTGCAGTGATCATGAGTCATCTTTCAAATGTTGGACCATTTTCTGTTTATACAACTTAATTCGGGTAAGGAAAAATAGCAGCTTATGTAGAATAGTGATAGGTACAGTTATTTTTAGAGTACATGCAACAACAAATAACAGAATTTACAATTTTGTAATATTGTGCTTTACAAAATTGGTAAATTTTGCATCTAATTCTTTAACATGGTTTCTCGTCTAGTAGAATGTCGCTGGTGCCACCTGGCGGCGCTGACTCGCCCAGCCCTCGGCGCGCAGTCAGTCCGTTGTTGGAGATGCGCCGGCCGCACTGCACGCTTGCCTGTGATTACTGCGCCGCCATCTTGGAAGACAAGTTTAAACGTAATACTTTTAATTTGAAACTCGAACATATCTAAGAAATTTCATCAACTGTGAAATCTATTTCAGAACTTGTACATCGTATTCAGTTATTTTTTAAGATAATTTCGGACTACTTTCAATCAAATTTACATGAAACAAATGAAACCAAATTTACTTTTTTCCCCTTGGACAGGGGACTGGTATCTAAACTAGGGTACCATGTGTTATGAAAGGATGAATTCATTTAAATTACCTAAAAACAATGATTATTTATCTCAAAGCTTTTCTCTTTCGTAAATACCCTAGGCAAAGAAGGAATTAAATTTTATACATTTGTAAATTTAAAGTATAGTTTACAAAATTGTAAAATTATGTTTTTAACATAGGGAATGCGGATATGAGAAACCGAGGGACGTCCCCGCTGTCCGCATCACCCAGGCAATCACTGACAGGGGAACCTCCTTGGACGCTACCAGAAGACGACCGTCCGGACTTCTCAGCACTTAAAGAAAATATTCAGAAAATAAACAAGTAAGATTCCTAGGTGTTCTCTTACAAATACTGAAACAGTAAATGTGCGTATTCAAATAAGGTTGAGTTTTAAAATACATGTAATTCTGTCTTCTTCGCCTTTAAAGAATAATTTAAATGGAGAGATATTTTGCAAAATAACTATTGATTATCTTGCTTTACATTTTTGTTTAAGTAATTGGTAGATTTTTGTTAATGTACTATTTTTTCTTGTAATCATTCCTGGTAAGCTTTAAAAAGCTTGTGCTAGGATATGGTTCATGAACATAGTCGAATGGCGGGATTCGAATCAAAGACTGCTAGATCGGTAGTTCGTTCTCATGACAACTAGGCTATACGCGATACCAGTTTAATTGTAAATAATGAATTAAAGTTTGTTAATGAATAAAAGATGATATATTTTCAATGCTAACATAGTGAGTAATAGCGACTAGCCAAAAATAGGTCTTAAAACGTACATGACTTGACTTCGCGACACAAACATGTCTGGATAGTTTTTTTTTCTGTTTACATTATCTTTGATGGCCTTTTGAATACGTAATTTATACCGTGGCACGCGCTCAAAGAATATTCTAAGGATTGTAGGAATATTTTTGTTGTATCATATTTTTTTCTTTACTTCAAATAAAGTAGAAGACGGTTATAATACGCCTTTGTCTGCCCACTGTTGGACATATGCATTCTCCAATAACTTCTACAGTATGCGGTCTTTATTCCGCAACCAGCACTCCCGCTGTCCACAATAAGTAGTATGTCGAAGATGCTTATATAGTTTATAAATATACAGCTGGTCTATAAAGCCAAATGTCCCCATTCTTAAGGACTAGACTCCGTAAATGTGTCCTGTATCAAAACTGCTAACGATTATTGTAGTGCTAGAATTCACATACAATTTTTTTTCCCTTAAATTGTGAAAGTACGATTGATGGATCGCAAAGGAGATTATTATTCCTTACCTCTACGACCATATCTCAGCCTCTTATTGGTCTGATACAGACTAATATATTTCCTTAGATAGTATTAATTAACAACTGTATCATTATCAACTGTTTAGTATAAAATAAATAGAATTATAATTTTAAAATCCATGAAATCTTTTTCTTTTTATATCAGCAGATTTTTTTGTACTAATATTTCTATTACATTCTAACTAAGCTCTAAGCTTGTGATAGGATTTGATAATAGTCGAATGGCAGGATTCGAACTCTCGACCACACGATCGGAAACCCATACATTTAACCATTGGGCTATTGGCGCGTCTATTCTGAAGGGAAAGATGGATGCCAGATAACTAGTATTGTTAAAAACGATTGTTAACAGAGATTGCGAGACGTCAACTCGTTTGGACATGTTACTGACGCAAGTGGAACAATACGCGAACAACTTGGAAGCTCTAGTCGAGGAGCGGACGTCGGACTATCTGGAGGAGAAGCGGAAATGTGAGGAGTTATTGTACCAACTGTTACCTAAGTAAGTTTTAACTGTTACCTGAACTTAGTTAAACAGTCTTACTTGCTCATCGTCAACGATTTACAGTATACATAGTCAAATGGTGGGATTCGAATCCACGACCGATAGATCGGTACTCAGTACACTTCACCATTAGACTATTGGGGCTTCAGCTTCTTTTATTAACTTTTTATTAATAATTAGAATATTTAAATGGATGACTATTGAACAATTACTATTTCTTCATTTGCAAACAAAAAGAAAAAAAATGTAAAGAACAGTGGTACCACAACAAACGTGTTAATATAATTCGTTGGCCTGGTACCAAAGTGCCAAGACACACACGGAATGGGCTTAGAGGCACTTTTCATTCAAGCCTCTTTATATTTTGTGTATTTTAAAAGTTAAAGTTTTAAATACGTGGTTTTAACTATTCTAATTTTTAGTGTAAGGAACATTTCTATATAAAACTTAATTGTAATTTTATACTACTATCTCAACGAAATCTAAGTACGTACGACTAAGTGCACTCCAGAGCGGTTGGCTGAAGTAAAACTTAAGTATCTAAGTGTGTACTTAAGTTTTATCTATATTGTCACTGAACTTAAGAAAAAAAGACGGTATAATATTACCGTGGACAGCTTTCGAAGCTCTCTCGCTGAGAAAAGCGGCGCCCAGTAAAAAAAGCTCTGTCGTCAATTTATAACTTCTTTCTTACTTTGATAAAAGTACTAATGATACCCCATTAGTTGAAATTCGATTGTAATTCATTTACGTTTGAACTTCATTAGAGATCTTCTGTTGAACGCAAAACTTCTTTTGTTTTTTATTCATAATAAAATTTTAGCAGATTTTATTAATAATATTTCACGTACCACTCCGACTAGCTCTATATGTATCTATGATATGGTTCACGATAATATTGGAATGGTCTGGATTCGAACCTATCCTACCCGTAACCGACTATTGACGCTTCAATGTTTATCTTTATGCACATCATCTAAACATTAACTTTAATCGGGTCAAATTTCATTCCTTTGTTTTTGCGAACTCAATAAAAAAGTATCTAACAAAATTATCACCTCACGTATAACTTTTTCTTCGTTTTATTACAAACGTTAAATTTGAAGTACCGTATTTTTTGCTTGAAAAATGTTGTTAGTAAAATTTATTTTAGATTGTTTATTTTACATAGGTCGGTGGCATCTCAGCTGATCCTCGGGCAGCCGGTGATGGCGGAGACGTACGACCAAGTGACAATCTACTTCAGTGATATCATCGGCTTCACGAAGCTCTCCGCGGAGTCCACGCCTCTCGAAGTTGTAGATCTTCTTAACGATCTGTATACGAGCTTCGACTCTATTATAGAGAATTTCGACGTGTATAAGGTACGCCAATGACGAAAATGATGATAAATTTTAATTGTCATTTTAAAGAAAATCGATATTTTACAACCAGTTATTTTAAATACTTTTTTTTTTTAAATAAAAGCCATTTCGTATACTACTCAAAATGTTTACCTTTTCACGCTTGACTCATTTGATTTGGCTATAACTATGTTAGCTAACTAGTATACACTAAACTGGTTCGAACAGGATTAAACGAGTTTTACAACGTCCAGGTGGAGACTATCGGTGACGCATACATGGTGGTGTCGGGCTTACCGATGCGAAATGGTAGCCGACACGCTGCGGAGATAGCGCGAATGTCCCTGGCTTTGTTGGGTGCAGTCCGCGTTAAGACGGTGCCGCACCGGCCGGGGGAGAGACTGTTATTGAGGATCGGGATGCATACAGGTAAAGACCATAGAGGTACCATGTAGGTACCAGGCACCATACAGGCACTGGAGATATACAAGCTGGTTGAAGTGTAATTGGTCAAGACAAGTACAAGGTCATTATAAAGTGACATTGTATTGACTCAGTGATATTTCTACCTTCTCATTTGAAATAAAGTAACAAACACAAAATGAGAGACTGAAATGCAATCATTTGATTACAGTGTACGAGTTGATAATAACGTTTTATTACAGGGCCGTGTGTGGCGGGCGTTGTAGGATTGAAGATGCCTCGTTACTGTCTGTTCGGAGACACGGTCAATACTGCCTCGAGGATGGAATCCCACGGCGAGGCTCTCAAGATACACGTCAGTCCGAAGACTAAGGAGATACTTGATTTGTACGATTGCTTCGAACTGGAGTGCCGAGGGGAAATCACTATGAAGGTAAAGAATGTTTTCTTCATTTAAATTCTCATTTTGAGTACGTATTATTTTTATTAATTGCCAACATTCCATTTTATTATAAGCTTGTGTATTTTTAATTGAATTTCGAGTACAAATTTCTAATTTTCAAACGCAACTCGCAAGATATTTATATTCATTTTAATGGATACCATTTCTCATGATTTTCTTAATGTTAAATAATTACAAGGTTTTAAAATAGCTATTTCAAATTATAAAATTTGTTATTCATCGTTTTAGGGTAAAGGCAAAATGGTAACGTATTGGTTAATAGGAGAGAAATCGAATGAAACAAATGATACCGAAATAAATTGCAATCAAATCGCACAAACCAATCCGAGCATAACATTCCAAGGACCTGACAGTCCAGCCGCTCACTCTCTAACGCACAGCCAAAGTCCAGAACGTAACAGCGCAAAGGAAACCAGCAAAAACACACCGGAGGAATTAGTCAACGAAAGAGATCGTATCAAACATGAAATAGCTACTTTCGTTGCGAAAGATCTTATAAATAATATAGACAACGCTGTTAAAGAATTCAGAAAATCACAGAGCGCCAATTTCAATCCTTCACCTAATAATAAAACTCTATGTAACGGCAATGAAAGGGGACTAATTACACCCACATACGATAAAGAGTTAGTCATCAGTAAAGGGAAAGTACGCGATGTAGTAAATAAATTCAACAGTGGAGTCAATGCAGAAACATCAAATAAAACGAAACAAAACTAGTGTAAAGACTGAACGTTATCTTCTATCTTCTATCTTCTAGCCCGGTCTAAACATACTATTAGTGTAGAAGTGAACATTCTGTATGATATAAATGTGCAAAGCACCATATAATTATGGAATCTAGTTTTTAACATAGTAACGATATTATTTCGGATATGGCTTAGCTACTGTAAGGCGGATAATTTCAAATGTGTTTATGATTAATGTTGCTATAGTCAAGTTTGCGGAGAACCACGTACATTGGAAGGCATTGGGGAAGGCCTATGGCCAGGTTGCGAGAGGGTATTGCTTACTAAAGAGGCGAAAGAGCGGGAGCGAGAGGAGGATCCTCGGGCGCTCCCGTTACGACGGAGGCGAACGGGGAGAAGAAAGCGGCAATTTCTTGCTGTCTTAGCTCCTCGCCGATAGAGTCCGGAGCCCTATTCCGGGGCGGTCAGTTGGCGTTGAGAAATGCATGCTCTCACGGCGCCCACAAAGACCAAGTGGAAAAAAAGGCCTATGTCTAGCAGTGGGCAGACAAAGGCTGATGATGATGATAGTCAAGTTGCTTGTTTAAAATCAGTCCCATCATTTCGTTGTATTCTTTATTTACGGATTTGTACAGATTATAAGAAAGGTAGCATTTATGATCTCATTTAGCAAATTGACGTCGATTGTAATGCATTGTTGAATGGATAAAGATAGTGAGCAGTGTTCGCTTCGGCAGAAGCACTGCCGCGCCCACTTAGGTGTTCGAGTTGCTTTGATTTTGAATTGTTTTGTAAGGGATTTTAAAGTAATTAAATATTAAAAATAAATATATGTCTACAATATATTAAGATACAAGGTCTTTTCAAAGGTCTTATATGAAAGCTGTAGTGAGAAATTTCGTATGTTAAGGAGTAAATGTAGATTACCAAAAAAATATATTATATTAGACCTCGTAGTGTTTTTACTAACCTTTTGATACTTCTGTACATTTCCTATTCGATGTTTTTCCTAGGTGGAATACTGTCCTGTTAAATGTAAGATAAATTATATAAACTATTCAAAATATTAAATTAGTTATTGTTTAATTGATGATCTCACGAATCCGACAAAGTGGAATTACAAGAGTAGCCTAAGTTAAGTCCGTATAGAGCAGTTATCTTATCATAAAATTTTCCCTCGAAATCGGTTCTTGATTAAAAAATGTAATAAAATGTTTTTTTTTAACTGTAAGCAACATAAATACGTGTTCACGAAATATTTATTTACTTGAAATTACATACACATACCCCAATTTGATTAATTGTATAATATAATACTTACGTAATACTTATATGTCGTAAATATTCTAGTCACGTTATTGTTCTTAGAACGTTTACAAAACTGTTATGATATTAAAATATTTATTTTTCTTTTTTAATCAAATGCAAAAAGGTTAAGGTTTAATTTGTGTGTTGTCTGGACACGATTCGATTGAACGATGTGATTTTGTTTTTATCCAGAGATTTAAATGTTATTTTAATTATGCAGCGGACGTTACTAACACTATATTTGAAATATTTTAAGCATTATGTCACAATCATTGCCAATGTAACAATTAGACAACAGAAATTGTACCACCTACGTCTTTTTGAACGTATTGTGTGGTTCGTAATGTCTATTGGTGTTGTAAAGATCTATGGGTTTATTGATTACTGTACGTTTTTAATCGATGTATTAAATGTATAGTCATAAATAGAAATATTGGAATTGTATAGTTTATTTATTGTTCTGTTAGAATACTTTAAATTATATTAAATGTATACAAATATACTTTTATTTCTGTTCACCTTATAATTTACACAATTACCAGCAGAGGACGTGGGTAACGATCGCGTTGCTTGGCCATGGAAGTCAAAATCGACTTTAAAAAAATACAGACGAATTGAGAACCTCTTGTTTGAAGTCGGTTAAAAAGAATGATCAATGGTAACGTTGTAAAAAAAACATTTAATAACTGTAATTTAAATATACTAAACAACTACAACCGACGTATTTGATAAGTATAAAGCAACGAACGTTTTGTAACTCAACAATCGCGTGCCAAATAAAATACAGAATAACAAAACACGAAATCACGATATTTCTGACATTTAAGATAAACTATGATTACACTGATTTATATAAATCACTGTACACGAAATAAATCAATAATAGTTTAAATAAATATTAAATAAACATATATTTCTGACGCAAAAACTTAAAGTGTGTCTTGCTTCAAGCACAATAGGTCACCAATGTCGCCTGTCCGAGATATCGTTGAACTGGACTTGCGTGAGCTATTTCAAACAACTAGAAATTTTACGCTACCAACAAGCATAAGTAATATTATTATTTGTAGCATTACTAAAGAAACAACTGCCCGTGTAAAGGGTTGCAGAGGTGATGTTGGTCTTGATACTTTTCTTGTAGAAAATCGCCGGGTACTAATATTCTGGTCGGCCATTTACAAACAGTGATACAAGTCAGGGTTAGATGTATGCCGACGAAGATTGGTCGAAATTACAAAATTAATAAAAAGGTAAGCGAATATAACACGCATATAATGTAAGATATATTTGAAATAAGTAAATTGAACTTAAGATTTCAAGTCACGAATCTAATTTGATTCATCTCAAAACAAACATTGGATAAATTCAATCTCGGCAAACGTCAACACGCACGGAGACGGGAGGCGCTTCAATAGACACGATTTATGCTATAAATGTATTTATTACTGAACTTCTTGTAATCTAACGTTTATACTGATAGTATAGATTAGAGGTTGAACTATATTTATACTACAACGTGACCATCTGTGAGAGAAGTCTAACCACTATACTCGTAAAGAACCAAGGAGCTTCACATCCTTAGAGCATCTGCTTTTTATAATCAGTGTCAAATGGCGACCATATACATATTTTTTTGCAATATAGAATGTTCGTTACACCGGAAATTATAACGATGACAATCGTCAGCGCAGAATTTAAAAAGAAATAAATTTACAACAAAATACGTCAGTTACATTCTATTAAAAATTCCGTTAATATCAATCCAACAGTTTCTAAGATCACTCGCAACATTACGGGGACACAGATAAAACCGTGTACACGAAATATGTTTTTTTTTTAATACACAAAGCAATGTAATTGCCAAGCCAATGTTTATGAGTCTGCTATTTTTACGAGTTGAAGTTGCCGTTTATACAATAACAAATGACGATCAATATACATTTTATAATACTTCGTTATAATTGACAGGGGGCGCTACTGAACTATCTTATTTTAGTTTGACATATATACACAGATTGTTTGTCTTTGATTATCATTCTCGTTATGTCTAAGTTATTTTAAACGAGATATAAAAAGACCTAAGAGAGCTGCACGTCCAGGTCTGGGTCACGCGCGGCTTTGTGTGGAAACTTTTACTGCCGGAGTCCAAGACCAACTTCGGATCGCTGTCACTCTAATCAGTTTATATACATAGAGTTTGATAACTTAATCGTACAATGTACAATTTGGTACAAATCACATAAAATGTCAACGCCAATCAAATCGCAATCAATTAGTAGAGTATTCAGTTTCGGATGCCGAGCAATGGACGCAAACAGAGGTCGACGCTAGCATGATAATTGAATTTGCCTACGCCGTAGTTAGTTATAAACTAACACTACGATACGTGATAAATCATTTACCAACGAGTTAATTAGTACACGGTAAATACTGCATAATATTATATTCGTATACAAATAATTAAATAGTCGATATATGACATTTTAAAGTTTACAACATCGTACCATATTGTTATGCGTACCGGAGATAGAATTTTAATCCCCTTCCCTTTCCATCATTTTATTACAAGAATATAATGGCAAGAAAAACTGAATTTTGGCAGAGAACGAGACGCAAAGAGATACATTTTGATTCAATACCTCCCCTCCCCCGCTTATTTAAAATAGACAACGCATATCCAAATGCACATGTTCAGGGAAATTAGATCGCCCCTTACTCCTTTCCCACTTTAAGATGTATAAAAATATGTTGATGATACATATTTTCTGTACATTTTGTACAACAGAAAAGAGACATTTTCCCATCCTTTTCCAATCTATATATCATCCATAAACAAGAATAAATTAATAAATACATTAATCAGTTAGCTTAAATTTAATATTATGGTTTAGACTGAACATGACAATCCAATTAGTTTTTGAGGTCGCGTTCAAAGAGACGGAGGAAGCGAGATCATTTCACATATGTAGTTTTTTGTAGTCTGTATTAAGCCTGCTACAAACGTAAAGTATTAACTGTACAATTAAAGTGTACTTGTGTTGTCAAAAATGAAAACTGTACAGTTTACAGATCAGTTAATATTTGAGTTATAAAGGTCAGTTTTAACTATGTTTTTTTTTAACTCTACTTCTTGGTCGCTTTACTCTTGTCAGTCTTGGTTATCAAAGTTTATTTGACAGCAGACAACACCCGCCGGACGACGTCCCGCCACCGTACATCTCATTGAGGATCTCGCCCTTACTCTCGTGCCTTAAACTTTCCCCTGCACAAAAAGCCGTTCTATGGAGTTGTTTCCACGTCGACTAACATGCCCAAAGAATTTCAAAATCTTACTATGAAACATACAAGACTTTACTATGAAGCTAAATTTATACGATTTATCAACAAAACTTCAAAGAATGATCAGAAGGTCACCAACATTGAATAAACTATGAATTATTCATAACTTTCATCGAATAACTTTATAAATTTTACTTGCTTTGAATAAAGTTCGGTACATCTTTGAATAGACTTTTAAATATTTTTACGATGTAAAGTCATATTCAAATCATCATTGAAATGATATCTTAAATAATTAATCTTTTAATTAATAATTCATTTAGTTATTTAAATAAAAAAAAACTAGTAGTTTAATTTATATCATCATCATCATATCAGCCATATGTCGCCCACTACTGAGCCTCCCCCAAAGATCGCCACGACGATCGGTTCTCGGCCGCCCTCATCCAGGATGCTCCCGCAAACTTATTTAATTTTATGTTTATTCATAAAAAACATGAAACACTTTTCATTGTATTAGGCAATAGTAGTAATTTTTTTAAAAGTCGAACTATCGATGCGCCTATAGCATAAAAGTGAAGGTTACGGATTTCCGATCACGATCGAGTGTTCGAATTCCGCCAACCATCGTGATGAATCATATCCTAGCTCGAGCCCAGCTTAGTTAAAAGAAATATAAGTTAACAAAAATCTACTAACATTTTTTACTCAAAAAAAAGCTTAAATTATTGTTTTTTTTATTCAGAAATAGAATTACACTTACACTGTGGTCACATAATATGTTTCTAGACTAGAAACATGTTTATATGAACCTGTTCGTGTGAAATTTCAATGACATATTCACTGAGCTTCGTAATTAATCCGATATGACGATTATCGCGTTTCGTTGACTTAACAAACAACATTATCTCAATGAACATTTTAATTAACATCATAATAAAGTAAGACAGGTTATCGATAAACGTGGCGACTGTTTGTCGCGGGACGGCATTCTCACATGCTTACCATATGACTACAAAAAGATATCTGTGTGATTCTAATTTCTTAAAAATAAAACCTTAGTATATATTTACTATTTCACTAACATTTCTTGTAATAATAACACATAAGCTTGAAAAAGTCTGTGTTAAGATGTGGTTTATGACAATAGACGAATTGTGTAACCCACAAAACATTATCGAACAATATATGACATTTTCATATTAGGCGATGCATTTTAAATCGAAAAGGAAAAGATAATTGGACAATACTGAAGACTTGCCTTTAAATATTATATGATTGTGATTAAATCGATTTGAACGGTTGCAGGTCACTGGGTATTGTTAACGTTATATTGCTTTAAATATTGATTTTTATTCAAAGGCAATATAGAAGTGTTGTTTATTGCCCTTCTCACAGGAGGGTAATGTCTTGGGTGTATGTTCTTTTCATTGTGACTTGTAGACTCATGCATTGATAGATTGTAATTAGTTTCGAATTGAATTAGAACATCTCTAAGCAACGCCAGATGCGGGAGGAAATTGTTGGAATGGAGGCCACGAGTGGGGACCAGGAGAATAGGACGCCCTCTGGATGGACCAAGTACCTAGTGCGGATGGCAGGAAGTCGTTGGATGCGGAAGGAGGACCGTATACTGTGGAAGGCATTGAGAAATGCCTATATCAAGCAGTGGGTAGACAAGGGTTGATGATGATGATAAAGATGGGTCTTATTGGTATTACAAATTAAATACTAATATATATATGAGTATCTCAAAGTAAATCTATTATTCTCTTGTAAAATAAACATATTTTATAACTAGCTATTTTAAGGGTATAATTTAAATAATATAAATTTCAATGCAATGTTTATTGTTGCGTGAATTTAAAATAGTTGTGACCCAGATTGAGCGAGGTAGTGATCAATTTCCATGACAGCAGATCTATTTGCGTAGATATGCAGAGACCCAATTAATCAAAGCGTAGAACGGATGCGAGCTACGAACCCTCTACGAAATTGTTACGGAGTGTTACGAAATTGATTCATTATACTTATTATGTTAATAGAAACATTCTAAAATGTTTTTTTATTAATTTAATAGAACAAAGGAAAATGTACGATGGTTTTAGTAAAAAAAATATAGCGTCGAAAAAGACAGCGCATTTTTTTATTACTATCCTTATTGCTTATGGATGACATATTAAATCTGTGATAGTGTTTAGAGCACTTTGACGTTTCGCCGGAAAACTATACTCTCACTTAGGTCTTGGACCACATTTATCTTCCTGTATCTCCTCTGTGTATCTATTAATTATTTAAGGGACCTGCGCCTGTTGTTTGTTAAGAGCAACTTTTTATTGATCAGGGTGATCGGTTGAAATATTTATTTTAATGATCGCTGACCTTCGGAAGGAGGATACATGGAAGTTCAAATTCAGTGTACGCTCGTTGAATTCAAATCGGATTATACGAACGTTAATAGGATTTCCAATAAATTTTTATTTCATTTTCGAGCGTCCGTCGAAAGGAGATTTACTTGAAGCCCTGAAGTTTCAATTAAACATTCATGGCAGTCGAAGTCCTTTTAGGAAAAATCTATAACATATTTCGAAATTTAAAATTATGTGTTCATTTCTTTAAAATGTTTTGTATCAAATACTGGCAGCGATTAAGAACAATAAGAAAAGAAAAAAAAATGTACGTTTTCTAAAGTTAGATTTAAAGTAGTAGTATGTACTAGGTACATTGTATATATACATCTCTCTCAATTTACCCTCATCCGCTCAGTATGTGTACAATTCTTCTCCACAGGTTTGTTTGCAAGCCAACAAAAGGAAAAGGAAAAAGACGATGTTTAAAGAAATAAAGAATTCAAAGTGCATTTATAAAACTAACAAACAATTTTAAAAGAAAAACAAACACTTGAAATGCTGCATACGCCATCTCTAGCACGCTATGCAATTTTGATCGTTACTTATTTAGAGGTATTTTATTCTAGATTTATTCGCCTCACAGTTTTGAATAGCAATCAAACTAAAGCGAACAATAAATATTATTTCACATCTGGATAGCACTGTCACGTAAGTTTTTTAAATTGTTATTTTCTATGCTTTAATACTAACTAGGTTTAAAGGTTCTTTCTATACTTCGTTACCCGAATAAGCCAAATCCGTTTCTTATTTAGATAATAAAAAGAGTAAAAGCTACAAACATTACCTTTTATTTAACTGCTACTTACAGAATACCACTTAAATTTCTTAATAGAGACCAGTTTTTATTGCAAATAGACTTCTTATAGAGTGCGCGAAATCTTTATAGTTCTTTTTATGAGTACAGCTACATTGCTCGAGAAGATTGTTTGAAAGGAAAGATTTAGGATTAAGTACAGTATAAAGCTATTGGCGTATATAAAATGCTTTTATTTCAGTAACCGTGGAAGTTTTAAAGGCACCTAAGTGTGTCCGTTGTATTAAATTAATTACGGTACTATTGTACATTTTTTTTGAACTGCACTTAATGATTATTTTGTGCACTGGACTATGACTAATTGTTCATATGTTTATTGTCGCGTATAAATTCGCTGTCACGGTGATTGATCGCCCTCTAGCGGAATATAGGTCAATCGGGAGAACTCACGTAAATAGGAAGTCTTCAATGTCTCTTCTAATTACTCTTTTATAAAGCATTGAACTGTTGAAAAAAAAATGAATTAGTCTATCTGATGATTGCTATCTTTATTTTGACAGGCGTCGAATAAATCTTAGAACTTTACGCTTAAGTGATGAAATTTCAAATTTTGAATACAAATGTATACGTTAATTTACTGCATGAAATTATAAAATGAACACTGAATAATATGAATAGACCATTTGTAGAGAAGATAATAAAAATACATTCCCCAAGAATATTACCCTTATAATGAAATTTGTTCCCTGACTCAAATTCAATTTGGGTCTAATTTTCTGGTTTACTTGCTCGAGACTTGCAACGCCCGATCCTCTCTTACATCAGCGAGGAGAAAATTACAAGAACTGTAACGTAAAATACTAATAATAAAATTGTTTCTATATTTATAAAAACTAATGTATTTTGAACACTTAAATTTAATAATATTTGTATGTGTTGTTTATTATTACAATTAATACAATTTATCTCATTTTACTTAACGAGTAATCGAATTAACATGAAGTTTACACTTAATTTGTCACGAAGTCATTTATAATCTTGTATCACTTTTATTAAATCGAAGGGAAATAGTTTTATAATGTTGATAAATGGAGAGTACTGGAATGGCGGCCATGGACAGTTCGTCGCAGCGAAGGTAAGCCTCCCGCAAGATGGACCGGTGACCTGATTAAGTTTGCAGGAGCATCATGGATGAGGGAGGCCGAGAACCGTTCGTCGTGGAGATCTTTGGGGCAGGTGTAAGCTCAGTAGTAGGCGACATGTGGCTGATATGATGATTAAAAATTATTAATACATTCATTTGTTACGTCATTATCAAACAATTGAATTCAGATACGAAATGAAAAGCCCTGAAGCAAACTACGCTTAAAGTTTTTGATAACAAAGTCTTTGCACAGATTGCCCCGCGGTGATATCGAGCCGGCTGTCGTGTTTATCGGTTCTACCAACTGTTGGAGTTTACCAAACCATAATTGTTAAGTTTATATTTCTATAGACGCTTTTGTCGCCGACCTTGACCATGGGGAATTAAAAAAAATAGTAACCTATGCGTCCAGACAGCGTTCACATTTATATTAATTATCATCCAGATCTGTGCAGCATTTCTGGAGATATCTTCTAACAAACATCCACTGAAACTTTCGCATTTATATTTTTAAGATTTTTTGGTGATCGGTTACGGGATGTTGACAGTCAACATATTTCTATAAAACATATGATCCTCTCTGACACTGGTTTTAGAAAAGACAGACGTAATATGATTGTTATAGACAAGATAATCCGACTGATAATCTGGACAAGGCGGGAGTATCCTGGATGAGGGCGACCGAGGACCAATCGTCGTGGCGGTCTTTGGGGGGCGACATGTGGCTGATATTATGTTGATGATGAATTGTTATAGTTATGGTACGGTAACATGAAGACCAAAGACCATTAAATTACAAAATATTTTATTATCTAATGTTAATTCTATAATTCTGTACATAGTCGTTATAAAGTTAAGGCGCTTCGTCAGATCTTAGAGGCAAGTATTGATGGCGTTTGTTGTATACGCGTCGTTGGGGGGTCTGTATCACTTCCACGGAAGACCGGGACTGCGCGGGCTGTTCACCAACGTTCCCAACTGGTATCGGCGTCACAGAGTAACCGGCAGCTACCAAAGCGTCGAACTCTTCAGGAGTGTACGCTTTATTGTTTTTCGGTGGTGGCAACTGAGGGCGCTGGTATTCTAAAGCTCTACCTTGTTCAATAGGATATTCAGAGCTAGCTGATTGTTCTCTCTGAGGCTCTATCCTCACCGAAGGTCTCGCCACTTTCTTAGGTGCTGTGTTCTTATGCACGTAAATTGTCGACAGAGGAGATTTAGTCGATTCGACAGCTCGTGCTTGTTCAAAAGATCTTAAAGCCAAAGCGGATAAATCGTATCTTGGTCTTTGTTCGTTCTGTCGGTAGATAGGTCTGAGATAATATTGTTCGCCGTTTTGACCCACTTGTGGAACGGCAGATAAACCTTCGAGGCCGGGTTGGTTGTAAATTTTAACTGTGCGTGCCTTCTCGGGATCGGGGAACCGCTTTAAGTATGCCACAGGTCTCTCTACATTGGCAACCGCGAGTCTAGGTTGTTCCTGTCTGACGGATTGAATTGTTTGTCTTTGTGTATCGACAAATCTGTATTGCTTTGGCTGAGCTACATCAGCTTGTTGGTACTGAGGTACGAAGACGAAGTTACTTTGAGGTTGCGGCTGTAGATTTTGTAGATTTGGCGCCGGGACGATTTTTAAACCTTGAGATTCGGGGCGTTCATACAAAGGTTGGGATATAGCGGGCTGGGCCACTTGCAAGGGAATGTATCGGAGGGTCTGTCCAGTACGCTGCGACTGTATAGGACGGTACTGTAGCGCCGGTGCTTGTGATTGTACGTTGGTTGTTTCGATAAGATATTGTTGAGGAGCTGTCGACGCTTGAGTTGGTACCACTTGGACTTTCGGACGCAATTTCGTTGGTTTCTTACTAGATTTTGTCACGTATCTTTCCACCTGAAATAGAAAAAATACAACAAAGGTCATTAGATTTAAAGGATTCTAAAATTAAGAACCAAAAAAACACTATGACTGTTATCTAACCTGCTGGTATTGTTGGCCGAGGGCTTGAGGCAGGATTTGCTGCGAGTAAATCTGCGGCCGTTCGTCTTCCTGCCGCGCCTGACTGAGCAATGCCAGGAGTTCCTGGTCAAAGGGGTGTGCGGTCGCGCTGCCGCCGTCACTTACTGATAATGCGGCCCCTACTGACGCCTCGCCCCCGTTTGAAGTGTAGTGTGGACGAGCGATTACGGTATGAGATGGTTGGAGAGATACCTGAGGAAAAAAAAATTAATCGTAAAATACGTTTAACACGACGTTGAGGTATAATTAGATTACTTTGTCGACGGCGAGCAGGGCGGCGGCGGTTTCAACTATTTAAAGGTTTTTAAAAAAGATCCTTCTTCTATCTAATTTATCTCTATCTAATTGCTAGTCCAGGAATTCATTCGTATTTCACACTGCAACTTGTTGACAAGCTATTTCATCTTTTAGTGCCATAGAAATATAGCTCTTTAATTTAGTTAACAAAACAGAAGTATTCACCTGTCCGGCCAGTTGAGGGTCCAAGTAGTAGAAAGGCTGTATGTTCTGCTGTACACTCTGTTGCAGGCTCTGCTGTAAGTTCTGCTTCTGCTCCGGCTGCGGGTTATATAGCTGCTGCAGCTGTTGTAGCTGCTGGGTATTAGCTAGCGGAGCTTTTCTCTCGGGCTGCAGCTCCAGCAATTCCTGAGCGTTCAGTGAGAACACTTGTCCTGGACGGTATTCTTCTGTTTGACCACTTCTGGAAATTGAAATGCTCAGTTCAATTAATCAAGAATATACAGAGATAGCAGCATAGTTTGTTGCTCCTCTGCTCCACAGTTGTATGTTAGCTTCAAATAGAAGTTTACCAATCAAACTTTCGAGAACTAATGTTTTTGAAATATCGATTTTAACAAATGTCCAATGACAAACAAATGACTACTTACCCGCTTGATTTATCTTCCTCTGGATTTTCTTGTACTGGAGCAACTTGTTCCTGAAACAAATAAACAAATTTAAAATAACAACAAATAAATAATGATGGTCATAATTAAAATGTCGTTCACGTCAAGTGTATACTATCATGTTATAACAGTAGTTCCTAGATAGGTAATTACCACCAGATGTCGCGTTATTCGCGCTCGGTGAAAGCGGCGAAAGATCGGAACATTGTTCGTCGACGTTAACCAATTGACGATACCAAGAGTTCAACCAACCGACAAATTTATGCAATACGAGTGGACCCTCGGAAATCACACGGTACAGAGTACAGCGCGCAATCGCATACAACACGTACTTAGTCGAGTAAATATAAGTTCGTTTGAGTTCGAAAGTAGTTTGCTAATGTTGGGTAATTTTATTTAATGTGTTAAAATGTCTTGGAATACGTAATTTAAAACCGTCACGTAGTTTATCTATGATGTAGTTTTTTTTTTTAAAATAAACTATGGCATGACTATATATTATTAAAGAAATACGTTTGTTTTCAAATTCTTATGTTACTAATATTAATAATGCGAAAGTTTGGATGGATGGATACTGTGGAAGGCATTGGGAAAGATCTATGTCCAGCTGTGGGCAGAATAAATCTGATGATGATTACAACGCTCGTAGTTAAGACAGAACAAAGTCAGTTGGCTGGTGGATAAAAAAAAATTATTACAAAACAAATGTTAAAAAACGACGCGTTCCCTCCACCTACGATAAAAACAGTTATTTTCATAACTGCTATAATTATAAAATAACAGTCCGCTGCTACTCACAATGCGACACCGTGCTATTATCCGTTGCAGCTGGTCCCCTCGTTACATTCAGTTATTTCGCGACATTAATAGCTTCGGATTGTGAAATGTAAGACGTTATTAAAACAGTATTAAGAGCGCAAAAGTCGACAAATGTTATGACTCAATATCTGAACACCGCTGTCTTGGATGCGAAATTCTTACGACATATGACATTTTATCGATGATTTGGACAGACCCACTTCCCACCGTATACCCCGTCTTATTTGGTTATAACAATGATTTGAGAAAAGCTAATTGATCGTCCGTCCATCTGTATGAATACTATACTTTGTGCAGTAACGGTCCCTCTTAGTAATGTTTTTGTGTTCTTTTATTTTTTTTTCTCTAATTGCTAAATGTTGCAAATCTT
>JAODUI010000010.1:1458180-1470466 GCA_027563995.1 Papilio gigon | reverse complement strand
AATACCTCAATAGCGCCCCCTAGGTAATCCCTAATAATTCTTTCTATTTTCCACACTAAGGGGAAATTCTTTACTGACAACTAAATCACTGAGTTTCGCAGTTACGTTACTCGGTCTATGTAATTTGTATCAAAGTAACCCATCCTTGCCTCTCCCTTTTGACCTTACCATGATATTTCGCAACAAAGACTGCTTCAACTATATTTATGTCCATTACCGTGTTATTTACGTAATACAAATGTTGTTAGGAAAAGGTCAAATGATTCGTCGATATACTGCAAAATATATTACACATTTATTGACTATTAACTTCGTCTCAGTGGAATTAAAAAAAAAACTTAGTAAGAGATCGTTATCTCTGTTTAAATGAGAATAACCTGTCTGTTTTAAATTGTATCTAGATTGTTTTAAAGTTGCCAGTAAGCAAATTTTCAATGTACATTTTCGTATTTAATTTTATGTGGATAGCTACAAAGGTAGAAGATTGAAGAAAGTATGGATTGTGTGAAACAGGATATATGTATGGATATATGTGAATTCAGATATGATTGCTGATAGAGATGTATGGAGTACATACTGTGTTGACCCTTTGAAAATAGAAGAGGATGATGATGATGAAATTCCCTAAGTAATACGTGAAAAATTCATCTAAACTGTAACGTCACTTTATTTCCAAAATCATATTTATTAAATAACACGAGGTCGACTAAGTAACTCTTAAAATATTAACATGATGGTTTGGTTAAATTATTAAAGCGGACTGCGACCTGCATAAAAAGGGTCACATTAATAATTCAATCTCTTTGCTAACATATTACATGTAATGATCTTTTAAGCAATGGTTTTATATATTATTTTAATCTATTAAATTTTACAAAAAAAATATTCTTAGTATTAAGTTGTGTTTTAACCTACGTCCCTCGAAATCATATCTAAAGGTTTTTTGAAATTTCCTAATCAGACCGCGCGTGGTACGACGACCAAAAAAAAATACAGATTCATTTTAAAATAGACTTTCTATCCTATTATATAAAGCGTAAACTTTTATAATTCTGTTATATAGGATCTTATCAACCTCGGTACAAATTTGCTTATTTTTTTTTGTAAAAACAAGCCCACCACTAATGTCTGCTTATAGACTATTTATTTTCACGCCTTTAAACTTGGGGAGTGTATTAATTGAAAAAAAAAAACTGTTATTTGATAACGGGACAAAACATTACAAACTAATAATGGACAAACAAGGTTGTCATGTTAAAAAAAAAGATTTAGCAAAATCTGCTGAAGCCTGTAGCCGGACGAAAATAGGTAGTATATATGTGAAGAAACAGAATGAATATTATTACCGAGATATAGTGGGTATATCTTTTTGTGAAACATGTTTTTCTTTTCTAATATAAGATTGTACGAGCGACGTTATCGCGTTGTTATATTGTTTTATATATCACTTCTCATCTCTAGCAACCTCTTTATATAATCTTATTTTTGTTATATAGACTTTTTATGTAAATATCGCGAAACTTTTCGAGATATACAAAACTTTACGAGAATGCTACGTCGTAATGCTTTCAGTTTTGTTTTAGTATAAAAATAAACAACTTTCGCGTACACAAAGCTTATTAAAAGTGTTTTTATTTCTACAATAGAAATGAACATTTTAACAAACACTGTAAATGTAATAAGTATTCAGTTAAACAGTTATCTATCTCCGTGTCACCTGTGGCTCTCTGTGTGGAGTTACCAGCTAAAAAGGTTTATCCATCCGTCCATATAAATATTAGTATTTATAATACAGACTGTCGCCTGTGACTCTGTTCGCGTTGAATAAAAAAAATACTAGACGCTATTTCAAATTGGGTCTGTTGGAATATAAGCACAAACATATTGTATGATAGACGGCAACACCGACGCCATCTTCCGTTTCCGAAATGGCTGCCGTACAAGGCCACTTGGCACTTCTGTATACAATTATTGTAAAATATAAGTTATTCAATCATCCAAGTCTTTAATTTAAATAACAACAGTAACCTATCACGGTTTTAAATTTCCTCACTTTCAGATGTTTCAGACGTTTTTTTACACCCGTATGTCAGCAAATTATCAATACACGAAACGACAAAATCACAAAAACAAATGACAGTGACGAGACTTAAGTATAAAACATACATCCATCCATACAAACTTTTGCCTTTATATATTAGTAAATTGGTACAGCTAACAATATCAAACCCATTTTCTTTATTAGGTTAAATTTCAACGCAAAAAATTTCATCATCGCAACATTTTTTCATAAAAAAAAACATGTACATAAAACCTCGTTAGTACTGAGTTCGTTTCATTAAAAATTGATCGGACCATTTTTCCTAAGTAGTCATTTATTTACATCCCGAAATAAAGAGGGCGTGTCTAATTGATTGGCTTCCGTTTCGTTTACACGAATTGATTTAATTAACTGACTTCAAACAGTAGGATAGTCAAATAATTGCTGTCCGCATCAATTCCCTTGCTCGTGCCCAATAACTAAATATTCATTTGTTTTGATATATCTTCCTGACAACCTTAGTAACCTATCTTTTTAAATTTAAATACCTATTAACACTTTGTTTGATTACCCACATCACATCACACGTTGCCAACAGCTGGGTGTAATTTTTGTTCACATGACATAAAAAATTATAATAAAGAAATTACCCGGTCGACTCATCACATCACCAAATTCATGTATTTTGTATGATTAATATTTTTAATTTTTTTTTAATAAATTTTGTAAACGATATTTTATAAAGAAAATTGAATTTAAAGACTTTTTAAATGCGTAAGAAAAAAAAAATTTTTCTTTACGCCTGAAAATTGACATGAGAATGTAATTAGAAATTTTACACTTACAAGCGTGTTAGTAGTTTCGCTTTAAAATGTGACTTTTATAAAAGTAAATAAAGACGATTTTTACATACAATAGTTTGTGTGCCCGCCGCTGACAGAACACATAGAAAGCAATCAAAAAGATCTTTCCCCAATGAAGTTTACAAGAATACAAATTTAAAAGTAAATTATGTTCCGTTTTTTGATTGTAATGTTTCGTTACACGAAACCCAATAAACAGGTCACGAGCAGAACAATAATGTATCACAAAATATAATGATAATTGATAATAATTACATTTGCGGAACAATAGGAGTAAGTAGCGAGGTCGCACGCCGATCATTGTGTTCACAATCCCACACGTTAGCCCACTTCTGAAGGTTATAACAGAAATGCATGTGAATTTGTTACATATCACGCATTTTTTTAATCTAATTAAGATTTCTTAACACATTTCCGAATACGATATCCGAGTGTACTAAATGAAACAGGATAGACTTATATCACTGTAATAGGTAATAAATAGGCACATAGCCAGCGTTGTTGACTAGGACCTAGTCACACTTAACCTAGAGTAGTCTCCAAACCCTTTATTGATATATATGGGCTGACTAATGATTCCGTTACAATTACCAAAACGGTTTATTTATGTTCTAAATACTTTAACCTTTTAATAGAAAAAAATATTCATACTACTTTATTGTCCTCAAATTTTGAGCCCATATTCACACGACAAAGATTCTATGATCTAGTGAACCTCTGACCGGGAAGCATGCTTGTGCCGAACTATCGGAAGCTCCAAGATTCTAATAGAAAGAATGAAAGAAACAGATTTATTGTCACACAAAGATACTAAATAAATAGAAAAAAACAAATAACAAACTAAACAAAAAAGAAATGTGTGGCAAAAGGAGCCAGCTTAGCATATGCAGGGACAGCCTGGACTGTCCCTCTAACCGTGGTGAGAATCAAATTTCTTACGAACATTACTCGTACGTTAGTCTACGATCTCTTAAAGTGTTGCACAATATTAGTTTTGACATTTCAATATTCAATTTTTTTTCTTATGAGTGCTAAAGTAACGCTTGACCACGATCCCACCCGACGCCGAGTACTGATGTGGTCGAAATAAGGTACGTGCCTATTGACTCTACTCTTTCGAGAAGGTTCGAGAAATGTGTATTTTGAAATGATAGCAATAGAAAGAGAACCGGCTTGTATATTTCACAATTGTATCAAAAAAAATGTATTTGTGTCGAAATTTTGAAATCGTCACTGTTCTTTCGATGTCAAGAACATTTTCGAAATACAGCTGATGCATAATTATATGATAAAATCAATATCTTAGTTTGTTTTCTAATTTCATTTCGACGACCACCTATATGGCGAAGATAGTTTGTCCTCTTCTCTTAGAAAAAAAAATTAAAGTCAAACTTCTTACCATACGGTACATATTATTTACACAGTATTGCATAGTTACACGAAATAATAATCATCATCATCATCATCATCATCATCATCAACCTTCCCCTGTCCCTACGTAGGATCGGCACAGTATGGAGTCTTCCATAGATTTCTGTCGGCCGTTATATCTGAACTCACCCCCTACGCATGTCGTCTTTTCCACAATCCACACCTTCTAGTCTTTCTCTACCTTTATAACCATCTGTATTCAATCTCATCATCTATGTATGTAATGTTAATTTTTTATTTCATATATATGTTGTTAAATATCTTGGCTTAGAAAGTTGTATGAGTCGTTGTATGGAACACAATTTCTGTTATGAGTGAGTATAGGGATGTGACACTGCACAGCCCAGATGACCTTGGACTGTATTTGAAATGATTTATACCTAAATAAAATAAACTGACATTCGTAGAAACGGTACCGTGCGTTATAATTGCCATGTCGCAAATATTGAGAAATTCAAATGTTTATTTCTTGTCTAACAAGTTTATCGAGTAAAGTTATTTACTTGGGTATGTATTCACTTTGATTTATATAAAGGAAATATTTGTGTACGGCGACGTATTCAGTTATAGATAATTTATCAAGGAGTATTTTTCTAGTATTTTTTATAACTGCCTATAAAAGATTGTAGACTAAATTAATCTTAATTCATTGGACCTAGACAACTTTACGAGCTGATCAAAAATTTTGAAATTACATAATTCTTTTCGAAAGTCTTAATTAACATTTTTCTTGTTCAAAAATCCTTAAAATTTTGACATCGAAGTTACGTATTTATATGACGTAATCAAAATATTTAACATCGTTTTTATTCATATTCTTACTATCACTATAAATACGACTCTTTGGATGGATGGATACTTTTGAGTACAATCGCAACGGTCTACGATGTTCCACTTTAAAAGATCGCCTTGTCCGCAAACACCGCCCCATCTCACCAATTAACGAATGAGATGCACATAAACTGGGATATAAGTAAAAATCAATTAGTCGTCTATATGCTCTGACCATTGCTTTTTTCTCACGAACGTTTAAAAACTGCATCCTATTGACTATTGAGTCCGCGTCGTCGACTTCTTACGCACGAACTGTTCAAACGACTGTAGTTTTTAAGTGAAACACCGCCAACGGACACGTTGGTACATAACTCCAGAACTGTTCATCGGATCGAGATAAAATTTGGCAAAGACATAGATTACAAACTGTTAATTATTTTTAAGTAAACGGACGAAGTCGCATGCATCACCTAATTCTATACCGTCCATTGAACTTCATCATCACCAACTTTTAATGACACTGAGAGTCACTCAACTAAACTAACACCTTCCCTTATTGTTTATTAAAAGACTGGCAGTACCTGTGAATAAATTGAGGAAATCAATTATGAAATTATAAAACATTTAACTATTGACAAGGTATAATCACAAATAGGAAACGCAGCCTTCCTGTGACAACTATGTCCCGATACGTAACACAGGATGTTACATCTCAGGACGTACTCAGACCTGTCTAGACAGGAGTTCAGTACTAGACTAGTCTAGGTATTAATTTGAATGCAGCCCTAATGGGTTTCTAATCGATGCATAATTGTTACTTACGTGCGACTTGACTCTTATGTATTTGTTAATATTTCTGTTTTTATATAAGTGTATCTATAGTGCATTACGACATTATAACCGTAAGTCAATTGGAACAAATGTAATATATATTTTTTTAATTAAATATATAATAAAAGTACCTAACCCAATAAATAATTGTATATTATGTATAAACAGCAAAGCATATTAGTGTACAGAAATCTTTAAAATGTTTTTGTTGAAAATTCAATAATATCATTAAACACAGCACCAATAGCCTAATAGTTGGGGTACAGACTACTAATCTAGCGATCGTGCGTTCGAATCCCGCTATTCAATTCATCGAATTACTTGGAATGGTTACAAGAAATGTTAGTTACCAAAAATCTACTGATATTTGAATTTAAAAAGAAATACTGTCATGTTATCCAGCAGTGAGCTGATGATTCAATGAATTTACAACTACATCACCACCATAATCTAAGCCTAAGGTCGTCCATTACTGAACGTAGGCCTCCCCAATCGATAGCCCCGTTGACCAGTCCTATGCCTGCAAGACATTCCCGCTTTCACCGATAAATAAAATACAGTGTTTAAAAGCTTTTAAACAAACTACAGATATAGTAATGTAAGGAATTAAAATACTATCAGATATTTCGCAGAGTTTCACCAAGGATATCGCCTCTGTACTAACGAACTCGCTTGACCTTTCACACTAACATTTACATTATGACTCAACCTCTCCCGCGTCGAGTGCCGTTTAATGAACACGGCGAGAACTAATACAATTACTTCAAAACGTATAATTCCATTGCTGATACTTGACACGATCACATACATCGCTTTCAGTATATACAAGACGGTATTAATACAAACATGACAGGAATTACACGATAATAGAATGTTTTAACCATTGTTTATTATAAAAAAAAACAGTAATGCGGTTTTAATATGAATTGAATTTAGCTTGCGGATGATTGTTGGTCTTTTGATACGGAAGTCGGTATGCTGTGGACGGGGGAAAGCCTGTGTCTAGTAGTGAACAGATAAAGGCATATGATAATGAATTTTAACTGCCGCAGTGAGTTAATATGAACTAAAGAAGGCACCCAGAGTTATTCTGTTACTAAATGTAAACTAAGAGACTCCCTTAGCAACTGATTAGGTAATAATTGACTGGGAGATTTAATTTTAATGTAATATTCTTAATAAAAACAAGACAATAACCTAGGTAAGGTTTGTGTTTGAATAAACGTAATACTTTAGTATTCCATACTATTATATAAAGCGTAAACTGTTGTAACTTTGTTACGTATGTTCTTATCAACTACACAACAGATTTGAATTTTTTTTGTAGACACAAATCTACACTTACTTTATGTTTTACGCTGTAAATTGTCACGCTAGTTATATCAGAGGGTGTCTAAAATGGAAAAATATTTATGTACGTTAGCGGGTGAAAGGAAACGGCTAGTGGAAAATGAAAAGCAATATTAAAAAAAGGATAAACGTTGAAATACAGAATCATCATTCTCAAATAGCCTTTAGTGAAGGGCCCTAATCGAGTAAACATTTAAATCGATGTCGCAAACGAGCGATCGCTGCCGAATCGATTACTTAACTCGTAACGGCCAATAAAATCAAAAGGTATTTTCGCTATATTACGTACAATATTCTGGATGAGTTGCTTTTATTTTTATAGAAATACCATTCACGCTTCACGGATTTCAAATAACGAAAGATAATAAAATATTTTGCACATTACGTGAACTCTAAATGATTCGAAGGTACAATCGTGAACGAATTATAGATATTGAGACATATTGAGTTAAAAAAGTTATCAGGTTATTAAAACTCATACTATCTCTCCTTTTTTATTAAATAAAAAAATAACAAATTAAACTTTTAAGAAGTTGAAAGCGCAGATATGTAACTTTAGTCCTTCTTTTTCTTCTTCTTTTATGTAAAAATGGGTTACATCGTTTTTCGACGATTTCGCCGACGTCAAGGAACTTTTAGTTGGAGCATTTAATACAAGTTTGACGTTCCATTGACAGACGATTTTCGAAATGTCGTATTGTATTCTAAATGACAACAGAAAGGAATTTACACCAACAAAATGCCTCGAGACGCTTTTTTTGTAATCTGTGTTAAGTGTGATATATTTAGAATAAAAATTAGATTTTGCGGTCCAGTTATTTTAGAAGGAAGGTACGTAAATAATTTGAATTAAACATTTACACGACTGTAGTTGATTAAAAGCATGAATTGAATCATGGTATATTATGAAATTATACATAATTAAACCACAGACAATTGTGTGTACACGCAAGCATACAGACACAAGCGGAATCAACAAGATTTCACAGATAATAAATGTGATAACCAGAGACAATACCCGCCATTTTGAGGAAGCATGGGAGTTCTAAGAGATTGCTATCTTCAATTGTTTTAAAAAGCCACTTTTATTGTTCTTAGAGTAAATCTGTTGCGGAAAACCGCGAAACACGTAAAGTAAACGCGGAATGAAAAGTTATGAATTATGGTGAGGAGCTATTATGACTTCGGTAGATCCGCGGTTGTTTACTGCCAGTGTCACAGGTAAAAAAAGAAATACACTGAGTTCTATATTCAAATCCATTTTTTTCTGGCAATGAATTGCTCGTAATGTCAAAAATGATTTCCGATGAACTAAAATTACGACTCTTTTAACTATCCTTTTGTAATTTTGATCAATTACTGTTTTTTTTAATTGTATTCAATTTTTTTTATTTATTAGTAACATTTTCACGTTTTTTTTTATTTTCCCTTATTCTTTTAAGTCACGTATTAGAGTATATATAGTAGGTATTTTAAATAAATTAAATCTCTAGTAATGTCATCATTAGCACTGACGTAAACTGTCGCTAACGAACATGGCATCTGACAGCTGTCACTTTGACTCGGCGGCAACGCGTCGGGTCGATGGCAGCGCGGCAAAAAGTTCCTTTGTGTTCAGCCAGTACTCGCCCGCTTCGTTCATTGTTCCGCGAAATACGTGGAAATTGCCTCTTTCTATTTCCAGCCGACATCGTTGTCAAAGTATTTAGACGATATCGAACAGGACGTAAAAAAATAAATAAAAACGGACAGTAAGATTTTTTAAAAGACATTCCTCGATGTTGCCATAATTATGTAGACTAGTGGTCGACCATTATTCGAAATTCTATTATAATAATTAATCTTTTTTATCATTAAAAATAGATTTCTGTTCTTATCAACATTAATTTTGATATGTCAAATTGCTGGAGTGGAGGCCACGGTTGGGGACGAGGAGTGTGGGGCGTCCTCCCTCCAGGTGGACCCACGACGAAGTCATTGGAGGCGGAAAGCGGAGAACCGTATACTGTGGAAAGCATTGAGAAAGGGCTATATCCAAAAGTGTGCAGACACGGGCTGATGATGATGATGATGAAACAAGTTCATCCGGATAATGTAAAGCTTGTAAAGTTTTCAAAGTTAAAGTCTATGTAATAAACAGTATTAATAGTAAACATAAAGATTTTCTGCATATATTGATGTAACAATACGTGAACACTCAACAAAATAGCTGTAAGAAAACACAATCATCGAAATCCACACTAAAAGTGAATACAGACGCTCCAAAAGAAAATGTCTCAATCCCCGGAGAGATGTCCAATTTTATTCTGCATTGTTGTCCAATAAAATCCCGCGGAACCGCACTATCATGATAACGAAGCAATGTTGGATACACAAAAGAAACATCTCTGTATGAATGCGAAATTGCAGTTTTCTTTTCATGTAAACACATTTATAGACATATGCGACTTGGTGCGGGCAGGAAGTCGTTGGATGCGATAGGCGGAGGACCGCACACTGTAGGTGTTGGGAAAGGACTAGTGTATATGTTTGTATAAGTAAGTATATATAAATACATTCATTTAGAACTGAATATATGAAATTAACAATGCAAATGCGTACAGACCGCGAGTCTAGTAAAATTGTTTATTAAGGGACTTCGTTAATATACTTATTTTGTTTTTTATTTAATCACTTTATATAACAACTTTTTATGTATTAACGAATAAAAATAATTTCATTATATTAATAAATAAATCGTGGTTTTAGAATATTTTGAACATTCCAAATATTTGCTTGTTTTATTCTTAACTTCAATTGTTTCTATCATAGGTCTGTTATCGATTTTTTTTTTATAAAATTCTAGCAGATTTTTGGTAATGCACTAATAATTCCTTTACCACTCCGACTAAGAACTAGGCTTGTGCTAGTATATGGTTTATAATAATCGAATAGCCAGCGGCGGCGGACCGAGCGCTAAGTTTATGGTTGTCATAAAAGTTTTATATTGTGTTGCTGATATTTAATGATCGGTCCGTGCATTTTATTGCCTTTAAATGACTGATACTCCACCTGAACGTGTCTTTAAAGCTGGCAATTGAAACGATAACCCAGCGACCTAATCCCTAACGGTAATCTGTCCAGCGAAACGGGCCAGTACATGTTGAACAGAAAACACTTGAAAACGTTTTTACTCACGAGCGAGATACCGCGCTCATCTTATTGAGTGTGTCGAGAACTATGACTATTACTAATAACAGCTACTTGGAGACCTGCGTGTGCACATCGATGCTCGCAGTACGCCGAGCGGTGTGATGGGGGCGACATCTGCGCCTGACGGTTTTAAACAAAAGCGCCCGCGCCCGACAGCGACGGCTACATTACGTTGCAGTAAATATTTTTCGCGCGAACACAATATAAATCAAACGTAGTTCTATTGGAATTTTTCCGGTTCGGTATTTCTTTTTGTTTATTTATTTAAAAACAATGGAAAACACGTTCACTTGGCTGATAATTTTTAAGAAGAAAAAATGATCAACGTCACCGCGCGGGTGCTTCGCAATAACGAAACTTGGCATTGCAATATTAAGTCAACTTCTCTCGGTGGCGTACTTGTTAAGCGCTAGACCGAACAGGAGTGTATTCGACATTGTCCAGGTTCAATTCTCGCTAAGTACCAATGTGTTTCTCCATTTTAGAATTGCGTATGTACATTATCCGACGCTCTTACGGAAAACAATCGTGACGCAACCTGCACATATTGGCGAAGAAATTCAAAGATATGTGTGAAGTCAACCAACACGCACTGGGCCAGCGTGGTTGATTATAGCCTAGACACGCAATAGGGTAAGCCTGAGCCCCTCGGCGCGGACGTATAGTGAGCTGATGATAAGTCGACTCCTTGTTTAAACCGCTGACGGTTACTCTTTTTAGATGGACAAAGGACAATAGATGTCGTGCTCAGTTCAGACCAATGATGGGATCATTTTCTTTTTAATTGTTACTTAAAAGAAAACAACATTGTCAGTCGGTGTTAGTCTAATATTTAATAAACGACCGAAGCCTAACAAGGCAAATCTCGTCGGTCGTAAATTAGTCGGCGAGCGCTCGCCGGCGCCACTCAAAACACATAGATGACGGACAAATCCCCTTCAATACGTCAAAGTTAACTGTACGTGAATAATCGCGGTCAGTTGACAACAATGGACACTCGGCCCCCAAATGATTTGTGTTCGCCTCTTTGTTCTCCGCCAACACGCAGCTATAAATGTCCGTGCGCCGCGGACCAGTGCTGTCGCCTTCCTCATAGACACCTCACCGGCGGTATTGACTGCACAAAGAAAAACTTCATTTGAAAATATACCCGTGTGGGTCAACAGGAACTCCCGATTAGATTCTTACACAGCACTCCCACACTTCACTCGTCTACTTAGTCATAAAACAAATGAACCGAGACTTGGATCATAAACTTAGTTTCGTCAATTTACAAAATGAGTACATTTTAATGGAAAGTAGCAGCAATGCCGAGAGGCACGTTAGTGTCGTAGTGTTACACAAACTTCAGAGAGTTATAACACGAGTAACATTTGCATTGCCTAATTTAATTTAGCCGAGCTGGCTGCTGCATAAAACATGACATTCTTTACTCAAATCTCGTGTCTTTTTTAATGTTGGGAGTAATAAGATTGTGCTCAAAATGTCATTATTCGTGCGTATGTTTTAAAATGTTTAAATTATTTCAGTCTCGTATTAGATGATGGCAAACGATGCGGCGGCTGACTGGCAGTGCAGGTGTGCTCATGTTGCTGGCACGACCGACGGGAACATTGTCACTGCAATTAAAACAGACTCCTATCAGTGTACATTCAATAAGCAGCAACATTTATTGTGTTTTTTGGATTTTCAAGAAGAAAAAAGGCGCAACAGAGGGAATATGTTTGACGGCGCGGCGCGGTGAGTAATGGCCGCGTCGGACGCCCGCCGCGCCCGTCGCGCCCCCCGCGCCCCCCGCCGCCCC
>JAODUI010000010.1:1354113-1366160 GCA_027563995.1 Papilio gigon | reverse complement strand
TACTGACCGCGCCCGACGTTGCTTAACTTCGGTGATCGGACGAGAACCGGTGTGTTCAACGTGGTATGGACGTTGGCAACAGCTTTATCTTATTTTACGTATCCAATTTATTTACTTTTTCTTTAATTAATATAAATGTGAAACAAGGATTCCGATAAGTTTGGAATTTCTCTTCTTTTATAGGATTAGTTTAGAATGGAATTTCAGTTTCTCGGTCGAAAAATTGACTAATCCTTGTTAGTTTCTTTTGTTCTCCAAATCCTTTGATTCGGTGCCGGCGCGGGCCGGTGTGTTTTGAATTAAGTTTGATGAACGTTTAAAACGGTAAACAGACGCAGTAAACGTGGAAATTTCTTTGACTAACGTTTCCTTGATTACGCGCGAACTAAGAATTCTATTTCTGTTGTTCTGTACGCAATTTGCATTCACCGTGACGACATTCTTATTATTTTGAATTCCTAACATCTGCGAATTCAACAAACAACATAAATTTTATAATAAGCAAACGATAAATAAGTTTTCATTTAGATATTTCAAACGATACCGTTTTATTAACGACTATTTTTCATTTTAAGAACAGTTTATAAACTTTGTATACAATTATTTTTTTTTAATATCACACAATTTTAGTTATTAAATATAATCAGATACATTTAGTCTAATCAAGAATATAAAAATCATGTCTAGGGGGCGCTTAAGTCGTCTTTTGACATCAATTTCTAATGAAACAAAATTTATTTTTTCCCTATGGACTGGGGACTGGTGTTCAAATTAAGGTACCTTGTGTTATGGATCACGAGGCCCCCGCCCTATTACTTTTAATAATTTTTAGATTTAATATTAACCTTTGTAAGACAGTGAGAAGTTTGTGTGTGTGCGTGTTGAGTAATCTGTAATGTAAATATAATCTAATGTGCCAAAAAAAAAATAGTTCAATATTTTTCCGCAACATGGCGAAGGTTTCTATATTTCCGGCAATATCTCTGGCAGCTTTGTCCCTTTTTAATTATACATAATACTATCGTCAAATGATAGAAACATCTGAAAGCAAAGCGCCGACGGACAATTATTGTCGTGTTTCATAGATAACAAACTTTAATTAAAGTAATCCATTAACTATCTCCGGACTATCCCTGGCGAGTGGGGGCGAGCGGGGCCGAGACGGGGCGAGCGGGGGAGAGCGGGGGAGAGCGCGGGCAAACGCCGGCGAGTGCGATCTCAATCTGTTGCGGATTTATTGCCAGTTGAGTGGCATCTTAATTAATATGCATCGAACTAAGCTACTCTTATTCCATTGGCTTGTTCTACTTGCCACCATTACTTTTGTTACTATACTAGCGGTTCTTTTTTTTTAAAGTGGGTAATGCAGCGGTTAATTTAACCTAACTTTGTTAACATATTATAAAGGAAAAGTAGTATATAATATTCCCGCATAAACCAGCCACCTTCCAGTAAATTGTGTCATTTAATTGTGCTTGTATTAGTACAGTTATGTAATGTAGAATTACATTACAGATACACAACGATGGAGTCTTAGGGTTAATCTTGTCGTCATCATCATCAGCCCTTGTTTGCCCACTGTTGGGCAAAGACCGTTCCCCTTCCAGAGTATATCGTTACGAGCTTAACAAGTTAATAAGCTGTAAGCTCAATATTAAAAAGAAAAGCTCTTAGAAGTCTCGTATAAAACACATATTTAATTCTTCGAATTAAAATATAAAAGGTTGATATTTAAGACGTAAACCATCTCTATACGTTTAGTATATTTATTAAAATATGTAAAGTATGTAACAAATTGAAACAAACTTTTTGTAGATAAAAGGAGTCGTTTTATTGCGGTACACGTTTGTTGGACACAAATTAATTGCTAATAAATCATGATAATGACCTCGTTGCATCACAGACCAATATCGAATTTCATACAGGGTGTCGATGTGTTGAGTACAGTTTTAACTATGCTTTTTTAATAATTCACGTCATAAGATTATTACATCGTCGGATACGGAAAGCGGAGTCCTGCATACTGAGGAAGGCATTGGGAAAGGCCTACGTCCAGCAGAGGATAAACAAGGGCTGATGATGATGACGATAAGACTAGGACTAAGACCTAGGACTTCATTGTTGTGTATCTGTAATGTCATTCTACAGTATAAAATCACATAAGTCTACTAATAAAAGAACATATAATTTTCTCATTGTCATACTCAGACTGCTTTACTAGACTTACAGTCGTTCCCAAGGGAATCCCCCTTAGTGTCGTATTAACGACTGTAAGTGCAGTAACATAACTACACGAAAACATTTACACCAAGTTACAACTAGTAAGCTTTTAGTTTTGTTAAAGATTACTAAGATAATTAATTTAAAAAAAAAATCTATTAACAAGCTACGCTAAGTGTCAATAGTGATGAAATATTCCGTGTGTTGTTGAAATCAGAATGAAGACCACTCGATAAGCTGTATTTATTCATATCATTAAAAATAGAAAAAAAACATCCAGACAATTTCCTGTCGCGTTCATAGACAAGAGTTGTATTGACAAATTAGAAAACAATAGACAAATGAATATGGATACACTCGACACTTGGTAATATCGTACAAGTGACTGGCAACCGAGGCGCCGGACATCTTTTTACGCTCAATTTGAATTTAGAATAATAAACAAAGAACAAAAAAGTTTTTATACGTGATATAGATCGGGTAAATGTAATTTTTTTTTCATAAGAACTGAATTAACGCTTGACCACGTCCCACCTGTTACACGCTAGTTTAGTAAGTGCCTATTCTCTCTACTCTAGAGGGCCCCCACGTCCTAATTGGACGGAAATACTGACAAATTTTGTTTATAGCAAGCCTAAAGGAGGTCTCAACTCATTTACTCAGAAAAACATTGAATACATGCCTAGATATCTTGTCATCTCAACCTCATCTATGCGCAGTACCCTCCTTCCTTGACAACCCTAACGACGTGTTCAGACTCTTACGATGTTCCGAACCACTAAGATGTATATTTTAATTTTATGTATGTATGTATGTATTGACAAAAACATAACACCAATGGGATTCCAATTTAATGCTATAAAAAGATACGATATTATTTCCATAATATAAATATAGTACAATAAAAGGGTCTCGCTAAACATATCTAATACAGAATTAAAAATAAAATGCCTTCGTATTTAAGTTCGGCAAAATACAGTTATTTTAAAATGTCGCAAAACATTGCTGGCATTATATAAATATTAACAACTAACATTATCAATAAAACTTAGATGACGTTAGAAAAAAAAAACAATTTTAACCAACATTACTAACATGAAATTCAGAAGCTATGTTAGAAGGAATTGGTACGTCGGCGCCGGAACCTATAAAAGATTAATTGCAGTTTAAGTGGTGATTAATGAGTGCGGTTACAGATAACTATGTGCCAAACATTCGTCTATTAATAATAAAAATAGAATATATCTAATGGGTGGTCTCGGTTAGCAGATAAGAAAATATCTTCTATGTATGAAAAGTATTCATTTAATCTTTAAGCATCAATAACCTTATTGTTAAGGGGAAATCCGATCACGCGGTCTAGAGTTCAAATCCCGCTATTCGACTATTATAAACCATATCCTAGCAACCGCAATATTAGTTATAATGGTGAAATAAATATTAGTATATTAACAAATACAATTTTTCCAATAGCCTAATAGGTACGGATTTCCGATTTAACGGTCGTAGGTTCGAATCGCGATATTCGACTATTGTCGTGAACCATATTTTAACACAAAACACTTTACCTTATCAGGATTGGTTACAAGAAATATTAGTAAATTAACAAAAATCTACTAATACCTTATTTAAATAAAAATCATTAAGAAAAGGGAACTTAGTCTTGGAGAATCTATCACACGACGTACATCCGGCTGGTGGACTGACATGTGTAAGTATAGGAAGGTTGACATTTTCTTATCATCTCGTCCTAAACCTAGGACATTTTTACGTTACAAACGGCCGTCGCCGTTACAAACGGACGGACAGTTTGATTTTTACTTATTAATATTGATTGAACAAATGAACAACCCCATGGATGCTCATGTATTGATGGGACAATTGCCTCACATCCGTTACGACCGCGACTACTGAATGCGTTCGATTACTCACAAACTATGTACAACTTGTACAGTGTACAATTTACACCGTGTACAGTGTACATCGTGTACAGTGTACATCGTGTACAGCAATGGTCGTCGAACCGCGAACATTTCGTTTAATTAGGCTTAGAAGTGCGTCCATGTCATCGATTCTCATCCGATGTAAATATAAATTTGGTCGACTAATACGCCTTTCGTATTATATACTTATTTCGAGGAAAATAAAACTTTATTAGAAACCACGTATATTCTCAATTAACTTTAAAAAGAAGATTTACATTTACTACAATATCGAAAAATAGTTCTAAAAAAATATATTGGTTATTTTAATTACTTAGTCGATAATTGTGCGGCCCGCAGTGATACCTCACATTGTCCTATTCAGGTCCTTGGATATAAAAGTGTGTCGACCACGACACGACTGGTGCACAGTGCGCAGCTTGTAACATCTGAATGTGTACAGGATAGCAAAACTGTGTATCCAAGGTCAACAAACTTTACATTTTGTAAGTCTTGCGTCTCGTATATATCGCTCCGAAAATACCTCGCTCCTCTTAAATTGTGAATGCCATAAAAATATTATAAGTCATTTTATTACATCGTATACAGGATGATACAAATAGTTGTTTTTTGTCGCACACATTATATATAATAACTTTTTCTTTCTAAATAAAAACTAAAGTACTATCCTATATGTTCCTCCAAACTATATTAAACATCAATTTCAAATTTAATCGAAATCCATGAAGCCTTTCTGGAGATATCTTTTAAAAACATCCATCCAAATATTACTTTCGTATAATATCAGTAAGTAGTAAGTTCTATCATAGACCAGGAACAGAAATTCTCAAAGCCCAATATATAATATGATTCCATCATCGAATCCTTGGCAAGCTAAAACTAGTTCGTCGAAAATAGCGTGAAAATAATAGCTACGGTCTTAATTCGTATTTGGCTGGGCGCGGGCAAAACATCCTGTGAACGAGGAAACGGTACGCGTGCCGGGTAACTTCCTGTGAAACTCACATAACGCGAACACCCTGTCTTATGGACGCGGTATATTTCGTAGAAGACTTCAATGTCTCACTAGTAGTAATAGTGTAATACACTAAGTTAATTATCTTACTAATATAAATCAGAAAGTTAAGATGGACGTACCTTAACGACGGTTCAACGAGTCGTACAGAATTTGGAAGTAATGTTCAACATAGAATGGTAGAACATAGGCTACTAAAACCTTTTTCAATTCCGCGCAGACGGAGACACAATCAGCTCACTATGCGTCCTCATTAAGGAGCTCCGAGCCTTCCCTATTATTAGGGGTGACTAGTCTAATAATCACTCGTAATAATAATGTCCCCTATTTAGTATATTTTTTTAATTTTTGTATGTTTATAAATTTTTAAATATTTTAACCGTATTGGTATATAGAAAAGAGGATATGTTTAATTATTAAATCGATTCTTTTCTTTTAAATGTCAACACTTAAGAAAATTAGACTTGTTTTATTCTATAAATCCACTAACTACCACATCCGTAACATCGTACATCCCCACTCGAATTCCGTCTATACTTGTGTTCGAACTAGAACCATCATGAGTTGATTAAATCATTCGTTGCCATGAGATTTATTCGCAAATAACAAACTCGAAGCGTAACCTATTTATTAAAGCAAAGATTTACTACGCGTACCCAGTATCTATAGATGGGATTAAAATTATTCTGTACCTATTGGAACGTAAAAGTTTACACAAATCGATTTTTATTATTACGTATCAAATGTCTAATATTGACATAAACGTAGATCATTTGCAAAAAAAACTGTCCCAAAAAAACATAATTGAATCCCGTTTTTACGACATTTTTCATTTATGCTCTGCCCCTATCGGTCGTAGCCTGAGGTTATACAACCTATAACCTCCCATGATAGATATTACTTCCGACATAAAAAGATTTTTTTCAATTACAAACAGTTCATGAGATAAGCGCGTTGAAACTCATCAGATTTATAATATTAGTATGATCCAAAAAAAAACAGATGTTTCTAACGTTTTAGAACCTATACTGTTGCCTAGGTACATGAAATAACTGTAAATAGGACGACATGACTATAAAATTACCTTAACTTCAGTAATATGTTCTATTAAATCAGAGGTGAAGTTAAACAAGGCCAGAATTTATATCGTACACTTTAAGCGACATTACATCGTACATTAATTCTCATTACAGGCATGAAATTACACCCACACCCCGCCGACACACGTGTAATTGTGTACAGAGTCGCTGGTGTGTGTAAATCAACGCTATTTATGAGCACCGTCACCGAGAATGCTTGTGAATTTATTTTGTTTCTAGTGAATATATGGGAAACAGCAATTAGATGGACAAATAGACTAAAATACTGTCTTTTCTATGTTTGTGATAATTATATTGCACATTTCACGGCAATACTTCTTCCCATATAACTATTTTTAAATAAATTCCTACCAGTAATCATCTCAAATGTTCACAAAACAAACTAAAAAACACTCAAATACAATGGCAATGGCCGCCATATTTGAAATTTGACGTTTGCCTGTTTAAATTCCGGACAACTCATAAATTCTCTCTTTTTGTATGTATTGAAGAACGTAATATAAAATTACTTAATTTCTAACATCCTCTTATCTTAAATATATAAAAGTAGCGAGTAAAACTGGAAGCGAGCACTAGTCTTCCATTTACCGCACCGTCACCAACATTCCGAGGTAATTAGAAAGAAATTAAACGATTTACGAGTAAAACTGTCACTAGAACGGATCAATTAAAAAGGTAAGGGACGATTTCTACAGACGCAGTACTCTCGAAGGATTTGAGCACTTAGAAACCGTTTATAAGCCAGTCTTCAGATATTTTAAGTGGCAACCCTTAGATGTTGCCGACGGTAATTGCTAATGGGCTTTGAACGAGATAATTTTACTATTTTATTGCATACCGCTAAAAGTGTTAGAACTCAACGGATGTTCGAATTATAAAAACGAAATCAAAAGATCTCATATATTTACAGCAAATAAATTGAAAAGATAAGGAGAAAAGGAAGCTTTAGATATGATACGGAGAGAATAAAAAAAACAAAAATGTAATGAGTTTTTAGTATTCTAAATTTAAAATTGACGCAAATGCAACTAACGATTGCCAGTTGTAAATCATAAGGATTTTTTGGCGGGGTGCCAAATTGCATTGCTTTTTAATCCAGTTAAAATAACAAAGGGCTCTAATTAAAACATACATCATTGAAAGTCAACTTTTATTGCTCGTTGCGTTAATGACATAGCGCCTGTCACTCTTGTGTTTGTTCAAACAAAACGCTCGCTGCTGTCACTGCGAGTGCCATAAATATAAATAAACAAAAAGTTCAATTAAATTGCAAATCTTGTACATTAACGTTAGTGAATTCTTATTTGATCAGGAGATGGTTTTTATTATTTTGTCCTAACTGCAGCTCTTAAATCCATCTCGAAACATGAAAAAATCGTCGAAATTCGGTGTATTATAGTAACTACGAAATAGAAAAACACTGTCTATTATCTTTATTCTACATTCTACAAAGATGGTATACTTCTAAAGTTTGAGGACGGTGTAAAATCAGAATGTGAAGCGTAACTTCATAATGCACATGCGCGCATTAAATTTGTTTTAGTCTACATTCTCTGCCTACAATAATAAACGCAGAGACGCACATTTCTACTTCCTCGAGTGAAATTTTCCGTTTACCATTTCTTTTAACTACATCAGTTTCTTAGATATTTGTTTTAAGCAAACAGTTTTAGTAAATTATCCTTGTCCCGTATTACGACTATACTCAAGCAAAAGACTACCGTGTATGTTTTGACGCCTTCCTGTACCGCATAATGTACGAAGTAATTTTACCACCGTAGCAAAAGGCGTGTAGTAAACGACACTATAAGTCATTGGATGCTTCAAAGGACCCGGAATAGAAGCTACAAAGAAACTTGAAAACGATTATTCACGTTACGTTTCTGAATGTATTGTCCCAGTTTTAGATTCGATAAACCCAATCTCCAAAGAGTCTCCTAGGCTAGATCTGGATTTAAAATGAACAGTGTAATAGATTTACATTCAATAAGAAAAGTACTTAACATTTTTTTTTACAAATCATTAAAAAATTATAAAAAAGTATAGATAAAAACAAAGTCAATTTGTCAGTTTTGCTTTTGCCTTGAAATTTAAGAAAAGTAAAGTCAAATGTTTGCCTTTGACACCAACCTGACACTTATTGGAAGTGAAGTTGACAGAATCACAAAAGCAAATTTTATCATTTATTCGTTGACCAAATTATTAACACTGCGTATTTAAGGGTAATATTATTCAACATTCCGGATTTCTTTATCGATACCTATACTACTCCATCGCATTCTTGAAATACCCATATCTTATTGCGGTGTACATCGCTGTAGAACTTTTTAAGTAGTTTGATGTAAAAATATTTGTAATTTTTAGTGATTCATTGGCTGTATCACAGTAGGTTTATTTACGGCACAGAGGAAATTATTGTGTTACATATCTACATATTTTGAACGACAACTACTATCCGCATTGCATCACTACAGAGGTACTTTTTACTTTTTTCTTTTAGTCCAACATTACGTATTTAAAAACCTCTGAAAAATACCACATATTGAAAATTTTGTTCTAAATTATTTCAGTTTCTTTGTTCTTATTTCATGGCAAATATTTTAATTAATTTTTTAATTTACGATTTTCATGTTTCAACTTCAGTTACAATTGTTACCAAATATTTGGTTCTACACCAATGATCTTATTACCAAATAATGACTATCATTTATTAATTATAGTTAACTAAATAATCATTTTAATTACTGTTTTATGATTAGTAGTTTTTCTACAATTGTAATTTTTCTAATTTACATTAATTCTTGTTATTTTATTTGGTGACTATTTAAGGTACCTTTTTCCAATTAAATTTGTGCTCCTGATTAGCTGATAGGTAATAAATCCACAATAAAACTAATAATATTACAAGAACTAACATTATAAAAGTATTTTTTATAATTTGCATAGATAAATATTAGTAATCTATAATTCTTTGTTTCAGTACCAAAATGTCTGAACGGGAACCAATCAGCGGTTCCAGTCGGGACTATGGGTCTACAGCAGCACCCCCTACGGTTGGGTTTGCAGACTTCAGTCCGACTGAGCTGTATAACTTGAGTGAGGGTATTGCGGATAATATAAATACTATTAACAGTGGTCTGAGATCATTGGAGAAGATGATGAAACAGATTGGTGGCCCCAATGACAGTGTGCAGCTGAGAGATAAGATGTGAGTATTGCTTTGGTCAATCCCAGTTTTAACTCTAGCACTACAGAGTGTATTTTGTTGCTAATTCTAACAGTGCAGAGTTCTTAAGGGTCATTCTGGTCTGGTCCGGACCTGTCAGGGGTCCTTCATCATCCTTCATCCTACACCGATTTACACTTGAGTTTAGCCTTTTTAATTAGTAGTTTAGTGAAATGTCTCACTAAACTTTTAATGGCTTAAATGTACTCATCATCTAATTTTATGTCCACAACAGGGCCCTGAGGCTAGTCTATATTAGAAATGACTAAGCCTTAGTAATTAAATTGTATTAACAGTGTAATATAATTTCAGACATGACGCCCAGCAGAATGTTAATGGATCAGTGTCAGCGACGGCAAGAGATATACAGCGGTTGGGAGTTATAGTGCGCAGAGGTGATAAGCCGCAGAAGTTGCAGGTGGAAAGACTCACGCAGGCGTTCAGAGATGCATTGGAGAAATATACAACTGTGCAGAAGGTAACAGACCTCTGATTTGATGATTTTTTTAATTATAGCAGATTTTTATTCATTAATTTATATTACTTTTACTGTTTAAAGTAAGCTATAGGCTTGTGTTAGGATATCGTTTATAACTATAGTCGGCCGTATTCGAATTCTAGACCACGCAATTGGAAATCCATACCCTCAACTATTAGGCAATTGGTGCTTCATTTGTTTTACATGTATATAATTTAATTTGTCTGATTAGTATAAATTAAAAATCTGTAAGATAAATGCAAGATTTTGAATTTTAATTAAAACTAAATTATACTTTTGTTAAAGTTTCTTAAGTTTAGACTAGATGGCGTTTTTGCTACTTAGGTAATGTCAAATTTGACAGCAACACATATTTTCAAAGTACCTCCATCCACAATCATATTGTTATTTCATGTTAAATTTAATGAAGGAACATTTTACATAATGCCTGTATCCACTATATATTTTAAGGTAATTTATTGTATGTTTTAATAGGAAATATGTTATTTGCCTTTTATTAAATGTATAAATTAAGTTATTTCGTTTACAAGGGCAGACTATAACTTATTAATTATGTTGTTGGTAATATGTAATTGTGTGTTCGTAGCAAGTATCAGAGAAGATGGCGGCGTACATGCCGTCGAAGCCACGCGCGAGGAACGACCCGCGCTTGCTGGAGCAGCAGGCCGCCGCTGATGATGAGGAGGCCGCGCTCCTGGCCAACCAACAGGCACAGGTAACAAACATATACGATACTGGGAACTGGATGTGTTTTAATATTTTTTTCATTCAATATAAACTAAAGTTCTGTTTTTTTTTAAATAACTTCTATAAGTGACGGCTATGTAACTATAAATAATTTTTGTTTGATAAGTAAATTATACATAAGTGTAAAGGATGTTTTGTTAAATCTGTTTTAAATTTAAATTTCGCATACAGGGTGTTATATGATATTTGTTTGAAAGATTTATTTATAAAGCACTTTTTCTATTTACCGTTGTTTCTATTAGAATTTACTGACAAATGTTAGTCGCAAGTTTGAATTTAACACCGTCGTTCGGTGCAGGCACGCCTGGTGCAGTTCGAGACGAGCATGCTGCTGGAGAGGGAAGCGCAGCTGAGCAAGATCGAAGCCGACGTGCTGGACGTCAACCAGATCATGCAGGACTTGGCCGAAATGGTCAGTGCGCAGGCGCAGGCTGTCGGTACGTTAAGAGGATATGCTAATAATTTTAAAAGTCCAACTATATGAGACTCGTGTCATCACAGGTACCAAGGAGGACTACTATGGAGGAGAGTTGATACAGGTCTTTGCCAGCCAACACATTCTTTGACCTTCCTTCAATATATAAATTTGTATTCAACATTAAAATTGCTTCTATAGGACATTGTCACATTTAGTCAACTCACTGAAGTTGATGCCAGCTGACATCTTTAAGCTAAACACAAAGAGATGTCAGGCCTCATTTGATATTTTCCCCCCGAACTGAGCCTGTCACCTAGCTTCGAGTAGCCATCAATTTAGAATTTGTATTCCCCGGAGTGTGCTTGGAAGAAATTAGGGAAGGCCTATATCCAGCAGTGGGCAGACAAAGGTTGACGATGGAGTATCCTTGTTAACAGACACAGTGGAGAGTCACATCGAGGCGGCGGGCGCCAGCGTGGAGGCGGGTACGGACGAGCTGGCGAAGGCCGCGGAGTACCAGCGCCGCTACCGCCGGAAGATGTTCATCTTTATCCTCGTGGGACTCGTCATCGGCATCTTACTCGTCGTCTGGATTATAAAGGCATTCAGATAGGCGAGCGACGCCGCGGGACGAACTAGCTCATGTAAGTTATGAACCACAGCTGGTTTCGGTTTCATAGACAATTGTGTTAGTTGATGGCAACACTTCATTCTTATTGACGAAACATGGACAATATTTAAAATAAGCGTCACTGTCCATGGCGTTGCTTGACCAGCGCCCGGGAACGCCCCCCCCCCCCCCCCCCCCCCCCCCCACCCCAACCCGCTGTATCTATGTCATCGGTTTTGGTGGTTTTGTAGTGGAGTGAGAAGGGCTTA
>JAODUI010000010.1:1306456-1342384 GCA_027563995.1 Papilio gigon | reverse complement strand
AGAGCGTTATATATATTTTTTTAAATAAATAACCGATGAATTGGTCAAGGTTGCGGGAGTGCACTGGATGCGGGCACAGGAGCGGTCATTGTGGCAATCGTTGGGGGAGGCATACATTCAGCAGTGGACAACATTAAGGTGATGATGATGATGAAATAAAAATATACGAACTTCAGTTTGGTCTTATATGGACGTATAATTAGAATGTAATTCCATGTTAAGTTACAACAGATACTAACTCCACGCTAACTGTGTCAAAGCCAAGGTCATGAGTCACATACCCTGTAAATTTCGCGACGACGTAAACAATTAGACCAGATAAATGAAGTCAGTGCTTGATAAGATGTCATACCATGCCAGAACTGCTATGCCTCTCAATTACGTACCATGTCCGAATAATTCTGTTTACGTTTGGACTTGCGAAGAGATGAGCACATGTTGTGATGATGTCAGGGTATCTCTGACAATGACTGACTAGTCACAACGGTTTGACTATCATATTTTTTGATTTGAAGCGCAAACCTTTTATACATGACTAACGCCATCTAGTATCTGAAGCTAAATAAACAAAACACTATTACACAAATTTGATAAAGAGAATTAATATATAATTGCAATGTAATTATAAGAATTATAAATATAATAATTCAAGCGTCAATAGCCTAATGGTTGGGGATCACATAGTCGAGAATTCGAATCCCGTCATTCGTCTGTCATTGTGGACCATATCCTAGTACAAGCCTAGAGGTTAGTTGAAGTGGTCAAAGAAATATTAGTAAACTAACAGAGTCAATAAAAAAATGTATATATTCTTCATACAAAATGATCGGTATCAATATATTGTACCGCATCTCTAAAGCTAAGGGGTCAATTTACTTGTCGCACGGTTGGCGAACAATTTTTTTCTTATCTCGTTTTCCCCCTGTATATTTGGGTCACGGATAGCCGGCGCGGATCACGACCAACACGTCGCCGTGTGTCACTCGCGTGCGCAACTCAGCTTAGCTTGCTTTCAAAGATACCTCAGCTAAATATAATCTTAATAAACAAAATATTAATGAAATACTATTATGATTTAGTAACGTAGATATATTGTAATCTAATTAATTGCAGAGCAATAAATTCAGACGAAAACGGCCTTAAGTAACTTAACCGAATGCAAACAGAAGAATGTTCTCAGTTCGTATTTTCGTTCACTTTGAGCTAAGATTAGTGATTTCAGTTGGCACCTTTCACGCAGACCATCATCTCTTCCTAGACTTATTAGAAGAAATAAGTGTAATTTTTAAAATTTAAATGCTGACCCATTGTTAGTGGAGTAACACGAGGTCGAAACTTAAAACTGTGTTTTAAACAATCGTAAGAAACGACGTGATTAGCCAAAATAAAATTGGATGGCACTGTACCAGTAAACATCGTTTGATAATTAAAATAAACAATGGTACAATAAGAACCGTTCAGATTGAAAAAAACGTGTAAAGCCTTCAAAGGTTGCAACTAAATTAGAAAATAAGAGAAAAAAAAACAGTTAATGGGAACGAAAAAAAAAACAATTTAACACTACATTAATGACATTGTCATCTTAAAAGATTCATTAAAATACTTGTGATATAATTTGAAACAAAAAAAAAGTTTTTTTTTTTTTAAATAGCCGAATCCAATTTCCTTTGCTTATTTAAAAATACAAAAAGACTTCTTTTTAAATGACAAAACAGTTAAATGTAAACAGATAAATTTCTTGTTATTTTTTTTATCAACAACAAGAAATCAGTTTCATGAATTCAATATTGGAAGCTGGAGAGTTTTTCGATCGATTTAACTGTAGGTATAAAGCAAGCGTATAGCAAATAAAATGTTCCGACACAAACCAGACACGCTCAGCAGATTCCAACAACACTGAATTCTTTAATAACGAAGCTAACTAAACGAAATATTACCACATGTAAAATTTACTAGTCCTATCTTCAAGTGCACAGACGACTAAGTGCTGGAAAGAAGTCGTTGGATGCGGAAGGAGGACCGCATACTGTGGAAGGCATTGGGAAAGGCCTATGTCCAGTAGGCAGACAAGAGCTGATGATGATGTGTTGTTTACTAAAATTTCTTGTAACCAACTAAGCTATAAACTGTGTTAGTATATGGTTTACAATATTAGTAGTTAGTAGTGTAAAGCATCAATAGCTTAACGGTTAAAGGAACAGGTTTCCGATCGAATCCCGCAATTCGATTATTGTAAACCATATAATGACAAGCCTAGAACTTAGTTGGAGTGGTCAAAGAAATATTAGTGAATTAACAAAAATTTGCTATTAATTAATCCGATGGACGGGATTCGAATTAAAGCATGCGCTCGGAAATCCATGCATTTAAGTTGGTCCTTCGATTTTGACGTCATACAGAACGTTGCCATTCATCTCGATCCCTTTAAAGACAATATCCGTCGTGCCGTGTCGTGCGGCGCAAACCCACGGTATTAAATTGTATCCAAAGATTTTATAGTACAGGTTTTTTATAATTTTATATCACTGTTAACTGTGTTAAGGCTAAGTAAACAGGGAGATGGCTTTTAAAGATAAATCTCGCAGAACAAACCTGAGATAACATTTACGAAATTCTTTAGTTCTTACTAATATTACAAATGTTAAAGTTTAGATGGATGTTGACGATCCTACAATGGTTACACGGAGCTCTATCACATTCAACATAGATGTGGAACAGTCTGGAAGAACATATAGATTAATGAATTTATATTATAAGGAATCAGACGCCGACGGTGTCGGGACAGCTCATCATCAACCTGCCCTTTACCCTACGTACTGTCGATACAGTATACTCCATACATCTCCGTCAGCTCATATCTGAACTCACATTTACGCATCTTTCACACAATCCATACCTTCGGTCTTCCTCTAACTTTATAGTACATTCAATCTCATACACTTATATTAGACATAATTAGACCAACATATATTAAACCAGATCATCGGTCCATCTTGCGGGAGGCCTACCCACGCTGCGGCGACCTGTCCGTGGCCATTCCAGGACTCTGCGGCCCTATCGGCTGTCCGTTTTGCGAAAAATGTGGCCGGTCCATCGCCACTTAAAGTTCGCAATTCTTCGAAGGGTTAAGTTTGCGGGAGCATCCTGGATGAGGGCGGCCGAGGACCGATCGTCGTGGCGATCTTTGGGGAAGGCCTACGCTCAGCAGTGGGCGACATGTGGCTGATATGATGATGATGATGATATTAGACGTCTTCTTAATTTACGAAAAAAGTCTTCACTTATCTATGCATCATCAGCGACCTAGTCCTGGACTTGGAGCTTGCTAAGGTCTTTTTCCACCTCGTTTACCCGGCGTTCAGATTAAGAATAAACTGACAGATAAATAACTAATTAAAGTATTATAAAGTAAAAAGATAATTTGCTTCGTTAAAGATACAATCTGTCCTCTTCGAGGTTTTTGCGGCGTTTTTTGTCCGTCGTTCTGGCTTGCTGGTTAACTGGCGTTAAACTTACGTTGTTTCATATTATGCTGTAACGACCTTAAAGTTTCTTACACGCGAACTTCTTTAAATGATTTATTTACAATACATTTGAATGAATTTGAATGGCTACAAAAGTAGAGGTCGACCGAAGAAGGTGTGGATTGTGTGAAAGAGGACATGATGAGTGAATTCAAATATACTGACCGATAGAGATATCTGGAGTACACACTGTGCCGGGGGAAGGGCAGGATGATGATGATTTACAATGCATTTGAATTTAGAATCTCTTTTTTTTTTGTTGTACCGTTTTTAAATTATATCGGTTCCAGTGAAGCTGTTTACTTTATTTGCCGTCATGGTACATCCCCGTCGGTATTCCCCTATATTCCAGCGAGCCAAGATAGTTTTTTTATACAGTGATAATCACATTATATTCTGGCTTTCAATTTTATGTATCGGCGGGAGGTATGCGAGTGCGGGACACTTCCGTGAGCGCGCCTTCTTCCGCTCTGCGTGGACCAGACCACAACTAACCAGAAATCGGTATAAATTTAAATAACGATTTAATACAATTAAGATCCTTAATACCGTGTTTGTGTGCTCGTTAATATTTAATAATAAACTTCTAAAAGCGATGAAGACTCTTTGCGCGCGAGGGCATTTTTTATGTCGTGCAAAAAGGTTTTAGCTGCTATTAACATTGAAAAATGAAATTATTACATTGAAAAAAAAATTGACTGCATAACGCTTCAGTGTGAGGTTTCTACAAAAACAATGGATAAGATGTATGTATAGTTAAGGATGTATATTGTATAGATTGTAGAAGACATCAACAGCCCCCTTTGCCCACTGTTGGACAAAAGCCTGGCAATGCCTTCCGCAGCATGCGGTCCTCCGTCCTTATCTGACTTTTCGTCCATATTAAGTCGTCAGTCGAGTCGAAATATCATACGATTGAGAAATTTAACACTACGAAGACCATCGTTAACTATTGAAAAATTTGATTTAACATTGATAGATTAGATTGGGTTATTTCCCGTATCTGAGCATCACAGTACATTATCATATCGATTGTCGAAGTTAAAATTAAATGCAATAATTAATTCATGCGTATTTTTTTTTCACTCATTGATAAGCGATTAAATTCATAAAACTGTTTCGATGTTAAAAATAAATACCAGGAAAATCTTCAGACTTTTATATTAAAAGGGTATCTACCTTTTTTTTGTTTACTAGATGGAAATGCTTTAATTTGTGTCGTGAGAAAGACACCGCCCCAAGTGGGTAGGTTACGGGAGGCATACTCCCAAAAACCATCTCTGCTTTTTAGTCGGAGGAGGGTTATGAGATTCCTGGTTACAAAAACCTAATGCCATCATCAAGGAATTACTGATTTCCTAAATAACAAACATATTTGTTTTTTTTATTTATTTACTGAACTGTAATATAATATGATTAAATTGACATTACCAAGCATTAGATCGTATTAATCAAACGGTCCATTTAAGGCCTAGAAAGTGGCAGCCGAATGGCCGGGTCAAGGAACCTTGCCAAACAAAAACATGTTTGCACTTTATTTAGAACGATCGGCGGGTATTCATTTATTCTTATAAGAAAAACAAATCTCTAACAAGCACTAATTACTGTCATATAAAACTTTGATATCTAATTCCACTGGCGAATTGAACAAAATGGGCTCAAGTGAAAATAGAGATTATTTTTTGTAATTGTAATGTATCGTTTGTACTAGTAAGTTACATTAGGAGTTAAATTTTATTCACTACTGGTCTATAATTATAATTACACAACACGACCATCCGTAGGAGGTCTTATCTCTATACTCGTCAGGACACCAAGAGCGTCACATATCCAGAGCACCTGCTTTTTATAATACAAGTCAAAAGGCAACCGTATTCATATATTTTCTGCAGTACTCCTGAATTTTCACTACACCGGAAATGAGGGGAAACATATGCGTGTTTTGTTTTTGAAAACCAACGGTTAGATGTACTCAACTAATCAAACCTTAATATTTCTTAACTCATATGACACAGTAAAATATTTAGAACTAGCTGACCCCGCAATCTCTGTTTCCTTTAAAGGCAATAAATAAACAGATTTTTGAATTTATTAGGACATACAAAGAAAAACATTACCTCCTCGAAAAAAAAACGCTTGTATGGGAAATGGAAAAGGACTATTTTTAAGGCTTTCCCGGCAGTTATTCTAATTTTTCTCACCTTTTAAATCTTCCCCAGACCTCCACGAACATTCCAAGACCAAGATAAGATAAATCCGTTCAGCCGTTCTCGAGTTTTAGCGAGACTGACGAACAGCAATTCTTTTTTGTATATATATAGAAGATAAGAATGAATATTTACATACTGTGAGATCTAAGGTTGTATTTTTCATAGCCGAGGCAATGGCCTGGTCGTCCAACTTGGCGCACTCCCCAAACAAGTCTTTACTCGAGGACGATGCTATCCTATCCCTGGAATATCATAAATTTACATAAATATCAATTATTAATAATTATGCAAAATAGTATGCGTTTTACGTTTTTTTTTCTAATACATAAATTACGTTAACATATCAAAAATCGCCTGGAATGTACCCAAACTTAACTGTTTTAATTCAAGAGCTGTGACGTCATAGTTTAGTCAAATTCAATGGAAATGAGAAATTCTAACAAACATTTACAAATAATTCTATTTTATAAAGCTATAAGCATACTTTGACCAATTTAAAGACTAACTTATCCAATATGATAATTTCCGATTTTCATTGAATTTATCTTTAGACATATAAAACATTAGTAAAATATTTGACTTTTTTTAAGATTAATTAATAGTTATATTACCTATGAAAATAATGCGATTGAAAGAATTTGGTCCAGAATTCAGCTTCAGTCATCTTATTAGGAACATAATCGACATGTTTCTTCCTAACAGCCGGATATGTTTTGAATATTGCGTCTATGACATCCTGCGTTAGATTATATTTGAGTCCGTTGCACCCGTCCGTCTGAGGCTGGATGTCAGCGAGGAATGCTCCGGACACACCTGAAATATACAAACATATCAACGGTGGCGCAGTAACATGCTTGACTGGACTGGACCATACTCGACAGTGTCCAGGTTTGATCTCCGTTATGTACCACTATGTTTGTGAGCGAATTTCATATGTACATTATCTAATGCTCTTATGGTGAAGGAAAATATTGTGATACAACATGCACATATTGGCGAAGAAATACAAAGATATGTGTGATGAACCCGCACTGGGCGAACATGGTTGACTATGGCCTACCCTTCATAATAGGGAAGGCTTCGAGCCCCTCAGTGGGGACATATAATAAACTGAGAATGGATGGCAATGGAATATTCACTAACATGTATAAACAAATATATTCATAATACATTTGATCCGAAATAATTGAACTAAATAAATTTTGATGTGTGTGTGATGAGAGAATCTAGACTCAAACTAATATCACATTACAGTTTGTTCATAGTTAGAATTCATACAAGGATAAGAGTTCTCATGATCTCTAATGACATAAAACTATAATCATTGACATCTTACCGGCCTCTTGTTTAACATTACTGGAATCTGTATAATGTTTCAATGTTGGTGTATTCCAGTATTCTTCGCTGCTTATAACTTTTGATATAACCAAGTCTTCATATAAATGCTTCAAGGTAGGATGGAGTGACAAAAGTCTATAGTATAGAAAAAAATAATATTAAAATACAGGTATTGATACATAAAATCAATCTTTAGTACCCTTGGTAGCATCATGAGTTAACTGATGGAACAATTTTTCTAATTATTTTTGTTGTGTTTATTATCAGTAGATTCTTTTGAAAGGAAAAATAAAGGAAGTTAATAGTATTTGGATGTGATAGTAGTTAAAACGGGACAAACATACAGCTAGTTATTTTATAAAAACGAGTGGCAATACCAAAATAGCCAGTATATAACTTAATAAAAAAACTTAAATTTTGTCGTAAAAAAAATTGTCTCTTTAAATTTAGAATCAGTGGTTTATCAATTAATTGAGAGAGGACATACTAGAGTCAGTAAATTCAGATATGAAGGTTGATAGAGAAGTGTACATACTGAGCAGACCCTATGTAGGGAGAAGGGCAAGTTAATAATGATGTTTATTAATTAATTTAAATTACCTCGATTTCATCTCAAGTTCTCCATCAATTTGTCTTTTAAATTTGGGCAGTAGATTCTGTAGTAACATTTTAACCTGGTCCCGATCTTTGGCCTGTGCATCTGCACCGGCCGGATTAACAAAATGAAAAGTTGAACAAGTGCCATCATGTAACACAACTTGTAGTTGAACTTTTGGCTTGCCAGCAGGTGAGATTTTTTGAGCTGGAAAGAAAAACATGCATTACTTAGTTCTCCAGAAAATGCTGAAGTTTTAAGACATAAAGTCCTTGCGTCTACATAAATTATCAGCCTTAGGTACATTTAGGTAGTTGCTGCTCTATGTTCATACCGTTACATGTAATTAGTATCATGATTGGCTAACATATATCCTTACTAGGAGGCTCAAGCATGTCCTGAATTAAAGTAGATTATGCTTTAGTCATTGACAAAGGTCTATGTCCAACAGTGAACAGACAAGGGCTGATAATGATGATGATGCCTTAATCAAAATGCTAGGCCCAAAACCAGTTGACTCCACACAAATCTTTAGGTTTACCCTTTTGTGCCACTAAATGCAGGTTTAATCAATATGTTTACATAAGTTATCTTTTATATTACATTACTTTAATACTTACTTTTTATATCAGCATATTTATGAGACACAGCAACCGTATCTCGATTCTCCAACATCCAAGCTAATCTTTGATTCATCACATACAGGGTCCCATCTCCCTTCTTATATCTCACGTATCCCACGCTCAATAATACGTCCTCTGAAGATGTAGTCATCTTTAACTAATAAGACAAATACCAAAAATGTATTGAAAGGTTGACCTTACAGGCTATTTTTTATGATCATTGCAAGACCTGGCTTGGCTGAGGGCGAAATCAAAGTTCCTTGTAGTACTTATATTTGAATGCATATATTTCTCGTTAATATATCTGTACATAACAAACTTATATGAACAGTTCATGTATAAAATTCTGAAATGTGAAATTCTTCCTACAAAAGCACATCGTCAAACCCCATTTGCGGTCTATTGTTTGACAAAATGTCATATCAAACGTTTTAAAAATGTTGAATGTCTAAAAAATCTCTTTCGAACAATGTTTGCCGCGTTAAAAAATTGAAAACTTCTTTAACCTTAATCAAATTTTTAAGAACAAAAATTTTTTGTGTGTACTTTAAGCGAAAATGAAAGATTTATTTATTAATATCGGTTTGCAGTAAAACACATATTTTACAGATTTTAATGAGATGGATACAGATTTGATTAGAAACAGAGAAAGTACATATTGAATTTAAATAATTTGTTTTGATTAGTTGGCATAGACTGTTTAGATTATAATAGCTAATTAAATGATAAACATAACTTTGAATCAAAAACAAAGTTAAACAAGATGTTAGTAATAATTCAGGGAGAAACCAAAGTGTAAATAAATTGGATGTTTTCTTAACAGATTTTTATTTAAACTAATTCTCCAAAAATCCTTTTAAAACCACTAAGTGTAGAAAGTTTGCACATGTTAATTTGTTTTTCAAAAAAGTAACTAATCAATTCAGTCCTTCTGGAAGATTGTCTGATTTATTATTTTTTTTTAATGAATTACCAAAGTTAACGTTTTGTTGAAAACTTTTACTTTGGTAATTTATAAATTAATGAACGTTTCCATAATAGACCGCCATTTCGTTTATTATAAACATGCAACACTAAACATTGACAACCCAAAATGCAATCATGGCGCACGGGGCACTGTGTTTTTAGAATGCTGAGAAGTTTTTACGTAAACACTTCATTATTTTGCATTAAAACCAGTTTATGTATTATGATAACTTATCCGTGAAATTCAAGGATCATAGGGAAGCATACATGTGTGTTCCAAACGTGAAGTTTTCACTTGTTCGGATCATCGTCTCTGTACTACTAGACACTTGCAGGTATAAAAATCATGAGATTTACAGTTTTAGCCGTATAAACGTGTATACGAGAATTAAATCTCTACCAAGTGTTACTAAAATTAGATGGCTTACTCCGTGAAATTGATTTTTCTGTTGTTTTGTTGTGATCATTTCGATATATACGTTTGTTCCAGATAACTTTGTTGGTGTCATTATGTCAGAGGCGTACGCCCGTGAGATACTACGAAGGAATGTTGCGCAAATATGTCAAACTATAGGATGGAACGGTATAAACTCGACGCCACTGGATATACTAGTACATGTGTTGGAGAAGTACATATGTACACTTGGAACACAAGCTAACAGATACGCCGAACAATTCAATAGAACTGAACCAAATTTACATGACCTAGGATTAGTGTTCCGTGACCTCCATGTCCATTTGCCAGAGCTGGCGGAGTACACAAGATGTGTACCACCTGTCCCGCCACCCGTTAAAGCTGAAAGATTTCCAAAACCTAAGGAATCAAACCTAAATTTCCTAAAACCTGGCAGTCATGAGGTTGTCACAAGACCTATGCATGTTCATGAACATCTTCCACCCATGTACCCTGAAAAGGAAAGAGATACACCAGTTGTTGCGGGTACTGTGGAAATTAGGCAAAATGGTATTGATAATATGGATAGCAGCACTTCATGTACAAGTCCAGAAATATCGGTCACTGATAGTCCAGAAAAAACAAAAGATATATTCAAACGGCCAATCGACCCTGTATCATTACCAAATAGTAAAAGGCCCCGGCTAAGGTTGGAGGAAGAGGAGAGAACTAGAGAAATCAGCAGTGTAATTATGACCATGTCTGGTTTTTTATCCCCTGCCCGCGAGGGGAAATTACCTGAAGCTAGACCTCCTACAATTATATCCGAGAAACATCATGACAAGCATAAAGTTAATTCCCATCATTCGAATCCTATGAAAGCACCAATTTTAGACAAAAGTGATAAAAAATCTAAAAAGAATAAGTTGTTAAATGGTAAGATCATGAAGAGTAAAAGAAAAGATAAAAGTCATAAAGGTGAAACTAGTAAATCCAAGGATAGTAATAAATTGGACAGGTATCCCCCTGGACATCCAATGAAAAGTAAAGATGTCCACCCCACACATCACAATCATGTGACAATGCCAGCGCCAAAGGCATCAGGTCCTCCAAAGCCTTTGGTGCCCTTAGCTCAGACTTTACCACCAGCCCCAGTCGCAGATCTTCCTGTCCCTGAAGTGATCAGGCCTGTTATCAAACAAGAACCACCTGATACACTCCCCCCACCCATAACAAGACCAATGACTTCAAGTGAAGATGCTATCCCTGTACCAAGGAAAATACCAATTTCCAAGTCTCCATTGATTTCTAACGTTTTACCTGTACATAAAAACCAATCTTCAAATTCTCTAATACCAGAGACGGAGATAAAGAAGGAAATAATTGTAGAAGAAGAAAAACTAGCATCCCAGCCGGATAGATCAAAGGTTAACATATTTAAAAGAATATCGAACAAAAATAAAGAAGACAAAGTTCCTCCAGAAGTTACGGCTCAACAAGATAATTTGCAGTCTGATTTCATGATCTCAAGGTTACAAAATTCAACAAATAACACTAGTGAAAACGTTCATGAGAACAATGATTCTGTTGTGAACAATAATTTTAGTGCTTTAGACTTGTCAAAAGAAATTGACATGAGGGCCCACGAAGTGATTAGCATTGATGACGACTCTCTGGACATGCCGCAGGATAAAATTCTACATCCAGAACCTAAACCGAGTATATCAATCAATAAGTCATTGCAAATCCCATATTCCAAAGATGTAGCTAGTGTCAGTCCGAAAATTAAAAAAGAAAAGAAACATAAGGACAAAAAAGACAAAGCGGCTAAATTAGAAGCAAAATTACTCAAAAAGCAGCAGCAACAATTGGCACTGGAAATGGCGCAAGCGGAAAAGAAGAAAATTAAACTAGGAAATGCTAAAGTGAAATCAAGCAGGCCAAAGAATGATGCGAAATTACCACAGATGCCTTCAGTATTTCCATTTTTCTCTGCAATGCCTCCTGGTAGAGGCTTGATACCTGGGCCGGGTCTAATACCAAATCCTGGACTAATACCAGGCAGTGACTTCCTAGCAGGGCTAGCAAATAATCCAGCATTAAGAGGATTACCATCTCCTAATTTGCTGACAAATCCATTTGCTTTGGCCAGTGGGCCTGGGCTCATCCCGGGTCCCAGTTTTTTACCTGGTGGTCTAGGGCCTGGAATACCAAATAGTTTAATGCCCATGGGAAATTTCCCACACACATCTAGGTCACAGTCAATGAAAATACCGCCGATGTTGCGACGTCCAAGCTTAGAGGTGATTCCCGTTGACAACGAAGAAGACCGGGGAATGCATAAATCTCCAGTTATGCACAGAGATAAAGATAGACATGATAACAAGCACAAATCTCCAACCATTCCAAATATTTTACAAAAACCAAAATCAAAGTCACACAAGGAGCATAAATCGTTGTATAAAATGCCACCCGTGCAGCCGGATATTACTATAGAACTTAACCCTCCTAAAGTTGATCCTGTGAGACGGGAACTCCCGAAGGAGCCACCGATGCCAGCGCGCCTGCCCACTCCGGAGCCTCCCCCGGTCGTCGCCCAGCTAGAGCCAGAGCCTCCGCCCGAACTGGCTAGGTTGCCGTCGCCCGAGGTCAGTCACGTCGGAGACGGCGAATCTACCGACAAGAAGAAAGACAAGTCCCATAAAAAGGATAAGAAAGATAAAGATGGTATCAAATTAAAAAAGAAAAAAGATAAGAAGGACAAGAACAAAGATAAATCTGAAAAGAAAAGAGACAAGGAAGAAAAGCAGGAAGAGAGAGATCGGATAAAGAAGGAAAAGAAAGATAAGAAAAAGGAAAAGACTGCCGATGGCTTAGTTCCCAAATTAACACTAAAGCTGGCCTCCTCGAATTCCAATTCTCCGATGCCGCCGAGCTCGCCGGATATCTTCAAGCTCACTATTAAGCCGGTCGTCAAAAAAGAGGATGAAGATAGTCCGCCGCCGAAAGAGGAGCCGCGGTCCCGCGAGCACAGCCGGTCGCCAGAGTTGGCGCAGATATCTGCGCTGGTCACGAGGCCGCCGAAGCAAAAGCACTCAAAGCATAATCACATCGCCGACCTTGAGGGACAACCCTCGTCCCCTCCGTCCGGGAACTCTCCGTCTAGGAAGAACAGGCCGCCATCGAGTCATTCAAAATACAAACGCATATTGTTTAAGTCGCAAGCGAAAAAGGGTCATATGGAGAGTTTCGAGGAAAGCGAGTCAATACCGGAGAAGCCGGCGCCGGCTCCCGCGCCCAAGCCTAGCGGGCCCCTGCCCACGCCGTACTACGTAGACGAGCAGGGGAACAAGATCTGGGTGTGCCCCGCGTGCGGCCGGCAAGACAACGGCTCGCCCATGATCGGCTGCGACGGTTGCGACGGCTGGTACCATTGGGAGTGCGTGGGTATCACGGAGGAGCCGGGCGCCACCGAGGACTGGTTCTGCAAGTCGTGCATCGCCAAGCGCGCCGCCATGGTGCTGGCCGGCGTCACCGCGGGCAAGAAGCGCGGCCGCAAGCCCAAGTCGGACAAACTGAGAGACTGTCACTGATATGGACCTTTGTTGTTACTGAGATTAGTTTTAATTTACGTTCGATATGCGCGTAACGGATTGCAAATTGTTAATGGATAATTGTTGAATGATATCACGGCGATACATTTTCATCGTTTATAATGATTTATCATAGGGTAATGTTAAGCGTAGGTAATAATAAAATAATTGACATGAAATGTTGAACATGAAATAATAGTGTTAGTTACTTGTAATAATTACCATAATTTTAATATTTTTTTTTTGTTAAATTTTTGTCTAATTTGCCGTTCGCTCGGTTAGATCAAGTTTAATTAGAAGGCGGGCGTTACATTTCTTTCGTGTAAACATAGAAGTAATGTAAGATTCTTTTTATATTGTACAAAAAACTGAATTTACTTAAGAAATTGGTGATGTATAAAGTAATGTAGTGAATATTTAAATAAACAGAAAGTAGGTTGGATGTATGTTCAACCAATATTTGAATATTTTCATATTATAATTTTAATATAACCCTGTTTTTATTTGTTAAAGTTGTTCCTCGGTGAGCAGAGGTGCGCAGGCACGGTACACACGGTACAGCGCTCCCGCGCTACCCTCGCCCTGTGTTAAACTGAAGATGGCAGGAAATGTAAATTCTTTGATTTCAGCCAGCGGCCAATTAAATATATTGGTACTCGAAATTGTAGTGACTTATTTTATATACCTTGTTGTGTTCATTTTTCCTTATCCGAAGTAAGGAAACAGGACTACGTTTCGCTTTCCAAATCTTTAGAGAAAAACAATTAACCAAGAATACGTTAAACCTTTCTTTCTTTCTTTAAATGAAATCTTTCTGTGCTCTACTTCCGTAAAATTAAGTCCTAGCTAGATGGCGCCACAGTCGAGCTAGTCTTAAGTGAAACATAAAGCAATATTTTTCGTTTCGTTTTTCTATAAGGACAAGCAATTGTAACGATTTTGATTACTTATTACTTCAAAATGTCTTTTATATTATAGATTATGTAAAAGTTCACGAAAGGGCCGCAATTTACTAAAATAAACTTTTTTATAACCCCTCCAATGGTTTTATTGGATTAACCCAGAGGTACGCTGGATTTTTTATATATTTAACAAATGATTAGATTTATTTGATTTTTATTTGCATCAGTTTTGTTCACACAAAACAAATTTAAACAACTTTGACCTAATTCTATCCTTTTCTATTTTCGTAATCATTTTGAAAAAAAAAGCCATTATTACTAACAAAAAATTTTCGGAATGAGTTGCATTCACTTTAAAAAAAATCTGTGCCCAAATTTTTAAGTACTTGATGACACGTGTGCTCACATGGAGGACTAACTTTTTTGAAATGGGCGCTAAAAGAATATTCCTTAACATTAAAAAAAAATATCTGTTTCGATAAACGCTATGATAACAGTTGATAGGAAGAATGTTCTAAAGAGTTTCTATTCAAGATTTAATTAATATGTTAACCAAAATTAAAAACGCTTTTTTTTATAATGTACTGTTTAAGATTTGAATAAAGTAAGTAAATCGGAAACTACATAAACAAGTATTGTACAATTGAACTACACTATAAAATTTTACAAAATCAAAACGTTTTTGGCTGAATTTGCACAAAAAAATGTACGCCGGACACCGCTCAACACATATAATTTTTCCAGTCAAATTATTTATATGATTTAACCTTTTTGAATGTATCCAACACAAAACATGCACAATTGAAGAAAGTCAAAACTTTTCTGAAAATTTGTTTTACTACGTTTAGATTTTAATCGATTCCCGCCATTAATTTGAAAGTGGGTACACTTTTGGAGACAGATTTAGCTTTACAGTTACAACACTACAAGTGTTTTATGTTAAATAAAAAAAATATAACGGAATTGTAACGTTTGGTTTTGTGCGAGCAAGGAAAAAGTGAACGCGGTCGCCTTTGACCTTCCTTTGAAACTTTCAATGCCTTTGCAGTTGTTTACATTTGCTATTGATTTGATATTCGATTACAATACTAACAAATGCTCAATTCACGAGGATCTAAAAGTAAAAATAAATGGTCTAAGATTTTGTACCGTACTATTATAGTCCTATCGTATCGTAAGCATACACATGACTCTAATTCGTCAGTGTTCAACAGTGTAAACTGATGGTTAAGTTAATATAACGCATAGACCCCGTTGTTATACGGAAAACTGAACACAGGAGACGTAGAATGAAATGCGCACTATTATCAAGTGTCCAGTAGTAAAATGGGGTGGAAGAATCTATAACTTTTGAGTTCAACCCCGATAATGTGTGTACAAAATAGAATGAGTCAGGTCTTTTAATTAACCCACAATACAAACGAAAGACGATAAATTAATAATATACCAACCAATTAAATTACTGTATTTTTTTCGAGTTAAGGCGTTTCGTCACCTTTGGTGATCGACACGCGGGCGGACTGTCCTCAAGGTCCTCGTAAAATATCTCAGTCTTATTGTGTCGATTGTATTTATAAATTAAGATGATTGGGGTTGAGACGTATAAGAAACATTGAGGGACGTAATTATCTGAATCATGTTTTTGTATACAATAATATGCGGTGCATTAAATAACATACTAATCCGGTTTTCGGCATACGACCGACGCAAAATAAGCTGTTTGTTGAACGAAATTAATAAAATATTATGAGTATAAATATAACTATCCTTCATAATAATGTAAATCTTTTATTCTTTCTTTGTTTCATTTCTTTTCTCAAGTCACATTTCTTAACAACAAATTTATTAGAATCAAAACAATGAATTTTTAGTCTTTTCATTTTTTATTCAAATAAACGCCATCTTTTTGTAAATAAAGGTAACTGTCAGTTTCGACTGCGAAGCTATTAAACAAGTCATTCCTTTTTTTTTTAGAAAAAAAAACAATGTTTTTAATATAAAAAAACAAAAACGTAGATTTCAATATTTATTTAATTATTCTACCTCCGCAATAGTTTCGAATACATCGTATCATTATTTTTTTTTATTTCATGACGTAATCGGGTAAAAGAATAGACAGTGCTTCAAAATCATCTTTTATTTGTTTAACAAAATAATCCAACTACACGAATAATCATTTATGTCATTAAAACAACTCATATAAATACATTTAGCCAAAATGCATACAACATAGCAAAGCTGACAGCAGTGCTTTAGTTTTATAATCCGTGTTACAGGTGCCGAGTCGCCAACACTCAATCGAACATTAAAAATAAATAAATAAAAAAAAAAATTGTAAAACAATTTATATTCTACGTTATGATTCGAAATGTGTGAAGGTTCGCGAATTGGTTAGAAGAGCTACGCTCCATCCCGCTTCAAATTCCGAACGCCGTTTTTATTATAACATTTAGGTTGTTAAATAGGTACAGATTTGCTCGTTTTGTTTATTAGAAGACTTACTAAGATGTTTAACAACATATTATTTTGGAGTTATTTCCAATGTTCAATAAATAATGCTGACTGTTTGGTATTCAAAAGTCTTGTATGTCTTAAATGTTACGTTTATTTCACATAAAACTGACTAAAAACATTCTACATAATACGATTGCTTAGTTTTTACTGGCTGTAGGCAACGGCGCGGTCGGTTTCTCCTTGTTCCAGTCCTTGAGTCCTTCGGGAAGAGTTGTATCTTCTTCCAGCGAGCCCGTTCCCTCGACAAACTCCTCGTAAGTACTCTTCTCCGGGAAAGGTCTAGGTCCCAATAGCTCTATCATGTCATCTCTACTTAAAATTTCCTGCTTAAGCAACCTCTCTGCTACTTTGGTAATATTATCTTTGTGCTTGGTGAGTAGATCAGTTGTGTGTCTGTGAGCTGAATTTATTAATTCTCGTACTTCCGTATCGATTAATTCGGCTGTTTTCTCGGAGTACGGTTTGTCGATAACCATTTCACCGGGCTGTGGCATTTCAAAGGAAACATTGCCGACTTTAGCGTTCATGCCATAATGAACGATTTGAGCGTAGGCGCTTTGGGTTATCTTCTTCAGATCGTCCTGGGCTCCGGTTGTTATTCTTCCGAAGAATATTTCTTCGCTCACTCGTCCACCTAGAGTCATACACATTCTGTCAAAGAGTTGTTCTTTGCTGTACAGATACTGTTCTTTGGGTAAATACTGTGCGTAACCCAATCCTTTGCCTCTGGGTATAATGGATACTTTGAGCAACGGATCCGCATGTTGCAGGAACCAGCCTGCGACCGCATGTCCAGCCTCATGGTATGCTACAATCTTTCTTTCATCTGGTTGCAAGACATTTGATTTCTTCTCCATACCGGCGACTACTCTCTCAATAGCTTGCTCAAAGTTTTTCATATTGATATCATGTGCCAGTTCTCTAGCAGCAATTAACGCAGCCTCATTACACACATTTGCAATGTCCGCACCAGTGAAGCCTGAAATAAATATGGTTTAAAATATAAAATCAAGTAATTATCATAAAAATTATGTTGAAAAAAAATATAAAGCCTAATTGAGAACATCCCCTTTTTGAAATTGATAAATATTATATTCACTGATTTTAGTAAATTAATTTTATATTTCTCAATCATTTTAAATAATTAGCGTCAGTAATTAAATTTTACTGTGAAAGATTTATGTACTAAAAATATCTTCATTTTTAAACAACATATAAAATGATATACCTGGTGTTAATGCAGCCATTTTGCGTGCCAAGTTATCTTTGTTCAGTGTGGTCTTCAGTGGTCCTAAATGTACTTTGAAAATGGAAGCTCTACCTTTAATATCTGGTGCAGGGACAAAGATTTGTCTATCAAATCTACCTGGCCGGAGGAGAGCTTTGTCAAGTATGTCCACCCTGTTTGTAGCAGCGAGTACAACTACATTTGTAGTTGTGTTGAACCCATCCATTTCGACAAGGAGCTGATTAAGAGTATTCTCTTGTTCAGAATGTCCACCGAAATTACGTCCACCTCTCTTTCTACCGACCGCATCAATTTCATCAATGAATAGAATACAAGGAGCATGTTTACGTGCCATAGAAAACATATCACGAACTCTAGAAGGACCTACACCTACGAACATTTCCAAAAATTCAGAACCCGAGACTGTAATGAATGGAACATTAGCTTCACCGGCTGTTGCTTTTGCCAGTAATGTCTTTCCAGTACCTGGTGGGCCAGTTAGCAATGCACCCTTTGGAATTTTAGCTCCCAAGTCAATATACTGTTGGGGATTCTTCAAGAAATTCACAAATTCCATAATCTCAATTTTTGCTTCTTCACAACCAGCAACATCTCTGAACTTAACACCAATGTCAGTTGGGTTTATCAATTTAGCTGTAGACTCCATAACACCACCAAATAAACCACCACCTTTACGACCAGCTCCCCCCATCATATTGGCAGACCTTCTCATCATATAAATTAAGAAACCAATTATCAGAAGTGTTGGCAGCATTCCAGTTAAACTTGCAGCTTCCACCTCAGTTTTATAAATTACAGGAACAAAGTTTGGTGGGTCCACACTTAACTCGATTTGTGCATTCTCCAAGTTTCTTTCAAATGAATCAACACTGCCTATCGCAAACCAGATCACCTTTCCTTCCACAGCAGCACCTGGATGTAATTTCACTCTAACCCATTTCTTATTTATGACTTCGAGTTTCTCCACGACTCCCTTGTTTAAATATATGTTGACAAAGTCTCTCCAGCTTATCTCTCTGTACCTGAGTTCGAAATATGCGATAGATGCCAATAATGTTACGACACCTAACGCTCCAAACATCATCCATTTCTCTCGGTCCTGATTGTCAAAGCCACCTCTTCCTCCTCCTCTACCACTTCCGGGACTACTCGAGAACATGTTTATGTTCCATTTATCTTGTGATGATGAAGGTTTTGACGGTGGAGGTGTAGTTTTTGATGGTGCAGGGGACTCAACCTTTTCACTTTTTTTTGTCTGTTTTTGGCTTGCACCGGGCTGAAAATATTTTTCAAAACCTTTCGGTGGCTTCTTACAAAATTCATACCACTGATTTAATACTGAATCGAGTGCCGCAACACCGACAGGCTGCAATTTGTGCCCATTGAAATGTATTTTAGCTAACTGTGATTGTGTTAATCTTAAACCTTTCCACATGCTGATCTTTGTGTTATTTACAATTATTTTATTTTTTGTTATTTCACAATATTATATCGCCCAGTGCACGAAAAAAAAGAAACGATGGTCACGACAAAAACATGGTTAGAAATCTGTCAAATTTGCTAAATATGAATAAGTGTTGCACAAAATTGTAAAATAATTATGAGACGTTACATCACTTTTTGAAAAAGTAAAATTTTACTGTTATAAAGTATAATAAAATCTAGATAAAGAAATGAATCAGCTTACATTCGGTAAAATTGAAAGTATTGTCAATCTTTATATTAATTTATTTAAAAAAATGTTGCCGCATTACAAAACTTCAATCATATGTTTTTTGTTTTATTTTACATCTGTATCTATCAGTACAACGAAATTGAAGTTCAATTTATTTAATTCAGTAAATAAAACTCCTGAATACTTAGGTAACTCTTTTACAATATTTACATATAGGAATAGATTACGTGTACTGATAAATAAAAGTGTGGTTAGAAATTCAGGCTATTTATCTCAATTTAAAACTATATAGAAGTAACGCTTCGAAAAGTGTCACGACATGGATCAAGAGAGGCCAGAAAGTACAATAAATCACGGAAAACGTAGTCGACCTTTGCTACTACAACCGAGTCCGAAGATAGCAAGGCTATCAGCTTACGGGAGTTCATCAAGTTCAGTGCTTAAGAATTCGAAAAAATTAGGATCACATTCACTTAAAAAGAGCAAACCTTTGATTAATAAAACTGATGTACCATCTCCTGGCACTCCAGTACCTGATAAGTACGTACGTAAGGCTGGTCCTTACTTATTGGGACCTAAACTAGGGCCCAGTCCAGTCAAAAGTATAGTTCAATGTCTGGCAAGAAAAGAAAAAACTGACGATTATTATCAAATTAAGATTTTAACACTTCGTAACGAGGGTCAACCTGAAACACAAGATGACAGGCAAGGAAAGATGTTGCTGCACACAGAATATTCACTATTGTCATTGTTAAAAGATCAGGATGGGGTGGTTCATCACCATGGACTTTTTAAGGTAACATTATATTCTAATTAGCATTTTCTAGTTCCATGGTACTGTAAAAAAGGTATTGAAACTGTGCATATATCTTTTTAAGAGTACTTGCTACCAATATAGGTGACAAAGTGTATCATCAGTAGTGTACTCAGTGCTGTTGAACCTCGAATGTAGTAGTCTGTACTTTATCAAAATATAATAAACAATAAACATTTTTTTTAGGATCATGCACTTGAGGAAATTGTCAATCCGAATGGCCCAGGTTTCCTATACACTGGTAGAGTCCGTCAGAGACTGTTCCTAGTCTTGGATTGTGTCACATCACACCAGTTCAGCGAGAAAGGCAGCGAGTTGATAAACCTACAGCAGTATGTAACAAAAGTGAAGAAGGTTCCAGAAAAAGAAGCTGTCCTTATATTCTATGATATTGTTAGAGTTGTCGCCAATTTACATAAGGTTTGTTTTACAAGTATTCATTAAAAATTAATTAATGATTGAACATATCACTGGTAACATTTGTTTTTATGCAATTAAACAATGTCATATCGTTAAAGTTAATGGCCTATATTTTTTATAACCATTCATAGTAGAAGATGATAATAGAAAGATGTTTTAATAGTAGTGTTTCTAAATGAAATAAATAATTTGTTGCAGAGAAATATAGTACATAGAGATTTGAAGCTGGGCAATATAGTGCTGAACCAAAGGACAGGCCGTATAACTATAACAAACTTCTGCTTGGGCACACATTTGGGCAGCGACAGAGATTTATTGAAGGATCAGAGAGGTAACCAAATTAAGTTCATCTTACTGTACATCCCCAATGAGGGGCTTGGAACCTACCTTATTAAGGGCGATTGGTCAATAGTTAAACACCAAATTAAGTAAAGGTGGAATCTTTTTATTTTTTTCCCATTTGTGCCAACTTTTTCATAAGAAGTGTACATAATGACAATCCTATATAAATGATAAAATGTCATTTAACAATGTCAAGTTTCTACTTTCGCTTTTATCAATTCCATGTGAGGTAACTCAACTGTATCAGCTTATTGTTATAATAGATCTATGGACAGCAGTTGATCATAACGTTTAACTTTATTTACCTGTCATTGAAACTAATTTGGCTTTATCATATCAGCCTCGTGTTGCCCACAGGCGGGCATAGCGCTCTCTTGAAGATAGCCACAATGTTTGAATATTGACAAATATTACAATTAAAGGAAAAAATTCTTCCTACTTCCAGGATCACCGGCTTACATATCACCAGATGTCTTAATGTGTAAACCATACCATGGTAAACCGTCAGACATGTGGGCACTCGGTGTTGTCTTGTATACAATGCTGTATGGACAATTCCCATTCTGTGATACCAGCCTCGCTCAGCTGTTCAGTAGGATACAGGCTGCTAATTATAATATACCACCGTGAGTATTATAGAGGAAATATTTTTGTATTTAATAAATACACTAAAAACATCTTGGACATCTCTAGTATTTTGGTTTCTTAGGCATTTATGATCTTCTATATTTCAACTGCTTGTTTGTTTTTTTTCTTATAAAAAAAAACTTTTGGACTGATTTCAACGTTTTTTTATCTATCTGAAAAAAATATGACCACTTTATATATTAAACGCCAATAGCTCTATGGTTAACGGTATGGATTACAGATCTAGTGGTCGTGCGTTTGAATCTCGCCATTCTACTATTGTCGTGAACCATATCCTAAAACAAACGTTTTCAAGCTTACAAAGAATGGTTACAAGAAATATTAGTAAATTAACAAAAAATTATTATCTTATTTAAAAAAAATCATGTTTGGAATCAATAGTGAACAAATATCTTTGTAAGTTATTGAAACCTTTGTTAGAGATTGTATTACTGATAAAAACAATGACTTAAATAAACTTTCATGTAGGTACCAGCTAGTCATTATCGGCTTTAGTCTGCCCACTGCTGGACATAGCGTGGACAGACATCAACTAGTCGGTCATTTTTAGTTAATAGATTATGTTTGTAATAACAGTAATATGCCAAAAAAAACTAGGGCAGATAAGTCAGGGGTTCACGATGACGAAAAGTACTTCATATGTGTTACATGATTGCATTCCTTCATTCCAGCGATGGTAATTCAGTTCAAGTTTCAAACAACACAATATTCTTGATTCAAAGATTACTGGTTAAAGATCCGAAGCACAGGTTACTGGCAGACGAGGTGAGTTTATCTTGATTAATAAATTAATTCTTGCTAATGTAACCGTTGCTTGTGAGGTTACTAAATATACTTAAATTCATAGAGTTCTCATTCGTCTTGTCTTTGAAAACAACTAGAGACAATTATGGATTAGAATGGATGGATGAAAATTTTCATACAAGTTGACATCTGATTAACGAGTCGTTTTTCGAATTGTTGTTTTTATTGTAAATGGCAACACTGAAGGAATTTAATTTAACAAACGCCTCAATAGTAATTGTCAAATTTTCATTTGTCATTGATTAATTTTCCCGTTTAAAATATTCTATTAACTTTACACTGTGTTATGATATCTGATCGTCCCATATTGTAATTGTTTGAATAAAATTAAATGTTCAACATTTTATTTTGTAACTTAACTTCTCTCATGTAACCCTAAATATATTAAGGTGAATTCAAAAGGGCCCAGCTGAAAATCAGCCTAGGGGTGGTGCAGGCCGTCCCTGCATGTGATGAACTGGCTCTGGCTTCTTTTGCCACACATTTCATTTTTTTTGTTATACTAATATTTTACGTGTTTTTTGTTTGGCAATAAATAAACTTTTTTCTTTCTCAATAGCGATCTTTCATGTCGCGGTACTGTGCTTGGTATTAAGTACCTCCTATAGGTAATATTTCTATACAGGCAACAATTTTATAATCAATATTATTAAAAAGATAGATAGATAATCTTCAACTGTACCCAATATATTATTTAACTAATGTATTTAACTGTAGTTTAACAATAACAAAACCACACGCTTTACTTAGTGGTATAGGAAGACACACACTTCTAAATTCTATTAATTCCAGGTATTAGATCAACTGTCCAGTATAATAGCGAGCTATGTGATAGTGCCCAATCCTCCCGAGGACCTGCAGGTGGTTCCTGATGTGCCCCTGGAGGAGGAGAAAGATGAAAAGCCGGAAGTGCAGAGCAAAGTTGACAAGAAACCTTTCATCACCATACCGGAGAATAGTGAACGAACTTCTAACAGTAAAGTAAGTGATTATTTAGTACTTTTTTTATAACATAAAAAACCTGAATAGTTTTATATTTTTGTAATTAATTAAGATATGCTGTTTAGTTACAAAATAGATTATGTTATCCGCTTAACTGAAAGCCATTACATAAATAACAATTACTTTGGTAATGTCAAAAAAACCAAAAGTATTCCAACAACCACCAATTCTCTTATTATTTATATTACAGTTACAGTTTTAATTGCTAATAAATAATAAAAAAAATATATTAACTATATATTTTTTTATTCCAGGAGGAATTGGGTGTATTTTGCGTGCCGTTACCCGACTTCTTCGCTTTAAACTTTCCATCATCGAACCGTCAGAACGGCATCCTCATACAACCAACGACAGTCGACTCATCATCGATTACATCACCCAACAATAATCAACGACAAATCACTGTGCAAAGGATCGGCAGAGACGCCCGACCATTGTTACCTTGTGAAATAGCAAGGTATCAACATATGTTTGCAACAAACAGAACGGAAAGAAGATCTGAAGTTCAGAACTTTGTTCCGGAGAGACAGGAAAGACCTGAGAATTCCAGACTTAGAACATTAGCTCAGAGGATACCAAGGTTAAATGCAATAGCAACCAACGGTTCCTCAGATTTTAGAGTGATACCATGGTCAGAAAGGTCCAGGTTACAAGTGGATAGGTCCTGGGATCAGGATTATGTGGTCAGATTGCCCATACTTGATATTTCTAGAATGCCAAATAGAATAATGAACCCTGCACCGGTACATGCTGTTAATCCAGAGTCAGTAGTCAACAATCCTCGACCACCTGTTGATAATTCTGAATTAGATTATAATTAGTTTTTTTTTAATATTAAACAGTTTCCTTTGATTTAGGTTTAGTGAGGAAACTATGTCATGTCCATATTTGAGGTTAAAACTATTATTCCTAAAACCTCCCTTAAAAATATATCGCGGCCAAATCAATCTTATAACTGTATATATTTACGAAACTTGAGTTAATTATTGATTAGGAAAAATAAAAAAAAAATGTGTTATGTATATAATAATGTATATAGAATTAATTATAAATAATAACAAAGAACCCTCGGTTAGGGTAAATTAAGTCTGATTTTCAGCTTCTCAAATGTGTCGTTTTGTATAATCTGTGTAAGTACTTACTAAATTTTTACATATGGTAACATTGATTAACGCGCATTGGTAAACGTGTCACCTCTTGACAGCTTCGGTTTCGGATTCGGGTAAGTTCGTTCGAGTTCGGTTTTCGTTCGGGTCCGCTCGGCGAACTGCGCGCCATCAACCTGTGCGAGCGAGAAGGATATATGTTTTTCTTAAATGCATATCTCTCGCTCAATCGCCGTGGAAGTTTACTAATGCGCGTTATTAAATTGTTGCTGGGAACGATATATTTAAATGTAATTATTATAACATAGGATTTGTAAATAAGGTATAATAAATTTGTATTTACTATATAAGATTTAGTTTTTATGAAATGTTTGATATTGATTTGATATATTTTTTCATATGTCAAAATTATTTTAATTTCATTTTACAAAATTGCTTACATTATTAAACAATAAATAACAGTTGTATAATTTGGAAATGGAGTGTTGCGTACAAGATTCACGTCTAATGCCTAGTCGATTTTCAAATATAACTTTGTTTGTTGTTTGTTGGAAGTTTGCGTCAATAAAAGATTCCGGCCTCTTTCGCTGCACTCTTGTGCTCCGTGTTATGTATCTATGATAAAAGTTATCATTTTAAGTAAGATATAAGTTTAGTAAAACGTATAATTGATTATCAAGGTAAATAATAAAATTGCTCCATTTATATTATCTCGAATTTATAATTTTTAATTATCCATATTAGTATTTTTTTATTGTAAAAAATAATAGATGTTTTTAAAAATTGTTTCGTTCCAACGCCAATTAGTTTATGGTTTGATAATGGCATTATTAATGGACTTTGTACTTTTAATAAGTTTTAGGTTAAGTTTTGTATAATTTATATTAGGAAATTTATAAAATACCGGCCTTATTTCTATAAACAGTAAAAAGTTTTTATTTTTTATAATTTAAACTCTTTTGTTTTATAACTTTATATAATCTGTTTGAAATATTGTGTTCATTGTCTATGGTGATTATTTTGCGTGACATCTGTTTTGGCTCAACGGTCCAGTGACCAGGCCATGGAATTAAAAAAAAATGAGTGACATCTGTCAATTTATATATGAAAATCAAATTTGCTATTGTCAAATTAACCTTATTTGAGTTTACGTTGATGACGCAATAGCATTTTGTTCTCAGTACTGAAATTTCACATTTATATAGAATATGTTTTAAGTAGGACAATTTTTGTTATTTGTTAGTTGCATGACTATTGGGGTATGCACAAATAAAAAATTATTACAAAGTGTCCTTTTTTTATCCTTGACTTTTGACAAGACAGTTGATGCATAGATTACTGTCACGGCGGTATTTATTTGGAGTAACGTCTAATGAGAGATTAGAAGGTTGGTCCGCGATTTATTCAGTGTCGAATAATAAAAAAAAATAGCCTAGTTATTTCTGAATACAGTTATTTTCCAGTAAAGGTCCCGTAAAAATCGCTCCCGAACAAACGAACTTTCTAACATTTAAAAAATGAATTTTCATCATAAATATATCAAGTACAGCATTATTCTTTTGTGTTGTGTATGCGCGTTTAGGAACGGCTGCTGCGCCTGCCGTCACGTGACAGACATGCCAATAAACAGTCTGAACTAAGCTAGCTTTATTGTTTTTGCTTCCTATACCCTGATATATTAATTTCATTTTTAATACTTCTGTACTTTATATCCATCATCCTTTCATGTCTAAATGGGGCCAATCGCATTTCAATAAAGCCGTCAAATAAAAAGCCGCCATCGCCCGGAGGCAGCTATGGAACGTAACGATGGAAATCTGTCGGATTATACTTTATTTACCGTCTCGTTTTATATCACAGCTTATTGTTATCGGAATTTACATCGTTGGAGGGTGAACAACGTCTTTACGTGCACAAAAAGGTTTTCTTTTTTTATCTACCTTTAAAATTATATCATCGTAGAACAAAACTTTGCGTTTTTTTTAGTGTTAGTAATATTTAAATAAGAAAAATGACCTATAACAAAATTCACCTCATTACACGCATACTCGGACTCGATGGTAATTTATTAAAATTATTTTTATGTTAGGTTATTTACAATAATTTAATAGTATTATACGTATAGTTTGCCGTACCGTTTCACCCGCATGAAGCTCTTACCGGTTCATTTCAATTTTCTGACACTATAAATTGAATAGCGTGATAATATAGCCTCAAAATAAGGATTATTCAAATCTGTGCCGTGGTTGCTGAGATTGTATAGAACAAGGTTAAAACACTTTACACTTTATATGGCTTGTCGATATATATCATTGCATATTTTAAAATTATAATCGAGTTTATATTTGGAATAATTGAAGGTAAATTTATATTCGATCTCCGTAGTTATTTGGATACGCATTAGCATATTAGACGGCGCCCGGGGCGACTGATCCGCTTCATACATTCCGCCTTTTTGTCAGCAAAATTGTGAAATATACAGGATGTTTGAATATTTGCAATAAACATGACTAACTTTATTTTTTTTTAATTTACCGAGCTTCTAAACTGTTAAAACTAAAGTCATAATTTTGTAATTAATAATGTAAGTGGTCACACCGAAATTACGTTTTTTTTCAGTCTGTGCGAAATTTTAGAGGACCAATTCTGTTTATGCACTGAAATCACCGCGTTTTTATTTATAAATTACTGGTTATATATTTCACGTATTTCTAACTAATAAGTACCTTTTTAAAATACTGTATATTGATTTATTTGGCGCAGGCACTAAGAGGTGGTCGATATATGAATCCCAATGCTGTCTGCTACTCTATCTTTGTTGCTTTAGTGTCCAAAACCAGATTTAGTGTCCTTCCATCTATATATATACCATCTATATATATATAGAAGCTTCTTTATATATATATATATATATATATATATCCATATACCTGACCAAATAAATTGATTCATTATATCAATTGGCGATAAAATGTTCAAATATTTTACTTAAATGGTGTGTATTGGTTATAATTTGGATCATCCTTCGAACAGTATTCACGTATGAAAGATTACGTCGGCAAGCGGGCAAGGCGAAAAGCATATATATCACACGATGTGATCAAGTCATAAATTATTTATGACCTTTTTATACTCGTACCTGCTGCACGATATTATCTGTGAAATCTTTTTTTTAAATCTACTTACAGAGGATGTAAATCATATCCTTATTTAAATAATGTCGCGTATAACGAGTTACTTGCACATGGCAATTTTGTAATAAATAAATAAATTGCTCATTTATTTATTTAAGGTATACCTACAGTAAAATTATTTTACATTTATAACAACAAAGAAAATACAATACACTGATAATTTGACCAATTACATATATACACAACATTTACAAAAAAAATAACAAACAGTTTATAACCACAATATAAATGTTACCTCGTCCTAGTTTCCTAAGAAACATTGCTATACTTTTATTCATCACCTTTGTCGCCTGCCTGCCTTTGTCTGCTTTCCCCAATGCCGTCCACAGTACGCGGTCCTCCTTCCGCATCTACTGAAAATAGAGGTATTTTATATTTTTCTGATTGATTTAAATTCTAGTAAATTGATAATAGATAATAGTAAATACTATTCTTATGAGTAAAATACAGATTAAAAAGTAGAAAAAATACCTAACGCATAAATAGTTTTATTGCTGCATATTTTTGGAGCAACAATTTTAGCTGACACATTTTGCAGTTACAGCGATATTCTAACTGCCAATAAAAATAGTCCAGGTAATTTATGTCGCAAACAAATCATTGGTAACCAATGAATGTTGCCAGTAATGTAGCCACACGTATCGATGCTCTATTATTTTCAGTGTTGCCAATAAAAATAAAATATTACAATGACTTATTGACTCACCATTGGGGTCGCTTGTTGTTAAGGTTACGTGTATTTGATTTTCGTTTGATAATGGCAATAGAAACTTGATTTATTAGACTCAATAAGATATGTATAAAATTTCAGTTCCCGATTTTTGAATTACTAGTGTTATATTTGTTTCATATTGCGATCCCCTAACTTACTGAACCTACTATAACCTTTTTCGTCGAACTCATCGTTTTTTCAGCATTTTTTCTTTTTTTTTCTTGTATGTTTTGAGGAAATATAAATTAAAATATACACAAATTGTTATAGAAACCTGTCGTCTTCAGTGGTCCTCACCACCGAAACCCCTTAACAAAAAGGTTGTTCTTTCAAAGAAGTTATAGATTTTTATTTATCTATAGAGATGGTTAAGCAGTGGAAATCTACATAAACTGAATCAAATGTAACAATTTTGATGTAAAATTTTGTACAATTCTTTTGTGCGAGAAATCTGTTTTCATAAAAGTTAAAATATGAATTAGCTTAAAAACTACGTCCCTCGAGCTTTCCAATTGAAAATTCCCCGAGGCGCCGAGGCGCCGAGGCGGGGCACAATTTTTCAGTGTCCAAACCCGGCATTTCCATGTCAGAATAGAGCCTCGTTTAAATGAAAACTAATTTTAATATTAATACGTTCTTTACAGCGAAGAAACTTCCTTGAACTGAAACGTTCCGCGTGCATTAATCCAAGGAGTTTTTATATCGTTTTGTAACCAGCCAGGAAGAATTTATATTTCTTGCATCATCTTTATTTTTTTTTTAGTGACAGCTAGTTAGGTATTGTAGTATAGTTGACTATTGTTCGAAATTCGAACGTAAATCCTAAATAAAAAAAATACCTATATATTTTTGTGCTTCTTGTCTTCAGTAACTTTGTCAAACACGTTCAACCGTTCTCGTGATTTCCTTAATATGGAATAGAAAGTGTTCGTTTCACGTAATAGTATAATTTATAACTGCATTGTTTATTTGTTGTTACTAAATTCAAAGACATAGTAGCAAAACATTCCAGCTAAAAAATTACTCAATCGCTCATTAGATAAAAATTGATATGTTCTTATAAACAAAAGGCTCCCAAAAAAAGAGAAAGAACCAGATAAAAATGCAATAGACAAATAAATTTATGTGTTCAAATTATTCACAAAACAATCATATATGAAACAAACTGAAAATATCATTGAAAATAATAAAATTTCATACAAATTTGAAATATACACTGTTATTTGTTCTGTGTAAATACTACGAGGTAAGAAAAGCGAAATAGATGGATATGGCATTTTGTCAATCGTTAAAAAAATTTTGGATTTACTACTGTCTCTAGAAATAGTAAGTTAAATGTTTAACAATTATATAACCTAAAAGCCAATATTCAACTTTATTGTTCATTCCATGACATTGACGTTTAAAACAATATGGCCGACTGCTTCTTTACTCTTTTATTTTTAATTACGTAACAAGTCAAAAGCTTCATATAAAGTCTAATTGGACGAAAAACACAAATCGTAATTTTAATACGCTAAAGTTTTCACAAAAAATTATGTAATTCTACATATAAATAGGATATCGTGTTAAAATGAGTAGTAAAGAGTTTTATTTATTCGCCGATCCATGTTTAGAGTGATAGAATTGAATCGAGTGTGCAAATGTGATGACGCACATTAGGCTTTCATTTCCCGCCAATGTGGAAGGGGATTGATGGCCGCCATTTGTCTGTAGCGTTGTCTATGCCTTTCCCTTCAATGAACACTCGCCTTTATACTGATGTCTCCATTTACTATCGCGTATTGAATTATGAAATTACTTTAAAAATTGTCTGCAATATAAAATATGGAGAAGAATATTCTTTTTGTATTGAAGTCGAAATGAAATATTTATTGTGAACTGTTTTAGTCTGTTAACAATTTAATCATATAAAGAAGCACTTTCGCATTAAGAAGTCTTTAAGTCCATGTATCCATCCTATATATAAAATGATCGACATTCATAACACGAACTCACTAATGTTCGTCTTATCTATTGAACTGTGCAGTCTCTTAATTGACTTCACCAGGTGATCAGTAGCTCATTAATCAACACACACTGGAAACAGTCTACCTAGATTATCACTTGCTTTTTTTTTAATTATTTTCAACCTTGATATTCGCGAAATCATCCAAAAAGTATATCACTTGATAGAAAATTTAAATCATTGTTAATATGTATTGAAAGTTTCTTTAAAGGTTCGTTACTCTTGATTTTTCTAAATTATAATTTATTATCGATAATAGAGACACTTCAATATATTTTTCATAGAAATCAATATCTGGATATATACGTATCATTGAAAACAGATGTCTACACTGATTACGTAAGTGAAAGTTTTGTTGTATGTTATAATTGACATTACCCATATAAAATATACACATAGTTTTATCCTTTATGCATATTATATGTTGTTTACTTTAACTGTATGACGTCATTAAACACTAGTTAACTTCAAAGTGACGTAGATCAAACAGCTCGGGCCGGAGGCTACAATTTGTGTAATGTTATATAAACAATCCCATACCTCCGTGCGGACTATGTGCGTTTCCGTGGAGTAATTGAATAGAGGTATTGTATATCATGATTTAGTAATTTAATATAAATTGACTATTGGTGTAATATAAATATTTATACCGTGCAGATTGAAATTATTGAAGCACGGTATTAAGAGCAGCTAGAACCGGCGTGTATTAATGTGGAAGATGTGAAATAGAAATGTCAAGACCTGCATCATATCGGCCATCGTGCTGGCCGTAGCCCTCCGGTCCTCGGCCGCTATCATCCAGTATACTCCGGAATAATATAAAAGTCTATAATTTCTGTCTATCTCTCTAAGTAACGAGCGTGAGGTTTATTCATTTCATGTCACGTGTAGTATATTTCATTTTGTTAAGTTTGAATTAATGTTCAGAACGTGATTAATGATTTACAATATTACATTTTTTTAAATATCACTTTCATTTAGTATCATCATCATCATCATCAGCTCCTGTCTGCCCACTGTTGGACATAGCTCTTTCCCAATGCCTTCCACAGTATTCGGTCTTCCGCTTAGTATATGAGATAAAAATTACTGCCCTCTATTAATTCTATTTATAGTTAAAAATATGTATGTCAAGAATACCTCAACGGTCTCGCCTTGGGAAATATGACAGGATTAAAATGCATTATGGCAACCCTAATTTGCGCGGGAACGACCGCAACGTATCGCGTTTTGGCGGGAACGTTCAATTATAGAGAGATCTTTACCCAGTGATCCAATGCCAGAGGCGAGGTTGTAACGAAGGCTTCTGCTTAATGGATGAGTGGTTTAATTACTTAGTATTTGCATACCATATTATTAAGTTACTTACGGTTACATAGGAGAACAAACAGAGAATGTTTTAATTTGATTTAAAACGTGTAGGTGATGAGTGAAATATCAAAATATCAGAAGAGATTCATCATCATCATCAGCAGCGCAAGCGCGTCAAGCGCGCAACAACTGCGCCCCCGACGCTCTCATCGGAAGAGATTGTCCGCAACAAACTCGACGTCAAACCATGAAGGTAAAATATGGATTATCGATATAAATATAAACATATCATAGTCACGAAGTATTATTTTTATATAATTAGATTTACGTAAAGTTTTTTACCGGACTAAGGGAACTCTCGTTGTTGTATATATCGAAAAAAAAAACCACGGTTACGGGGACCTAAGTTCTTAATGCTATTGACAATATCAAATATGGCTGTGATAAAATTTAAAGTCTAGTAGCATTTAGTTCTTGCATTGCATTTAGTGCTGACATTTAAAAAGTCAATAAAGTGCAGAAAATTATTGCACATAAGAACAATAACATGGACAATAAAATGACGTTGGAATGGGCGGGATAATAAAACCTCATGAATGGATCGCGCGAGAAGCAATGGCGTCGAAAATTCGCTCTTTACGATTCGAACACTCAATAGGTTTTATGGCTTCTGCGAGTAACGTTTCTAAATATCAAACTGTATAGGTTAGGTTAGGACAAAAGGCGATAAAAACGTGTTTAATATAAACTAAATAGAATAAAGATGTGTATTTAAAAAGTCGACTGTAAAAACAGTATTTATATTTGTAAACACATACTTCTAAAATTAGTAGTTGTCTGCGATTAAACACTTTTTGTTTCTTTTATAATGAACAAGACAAAGGTAACCTTAAATTAAGTCTGACAGCAAAATTGCCAGTAAAAATTCACAAGGAACAAGAGCTCGCTAATTAAAGCTTAATCCTAACATTCTTTCTAATTGCTTCCATTAGCTAATAACTCTAATAATAATAAGAGTTCAGACGGAAATGCTTTATTACGGTGAGCTTTAAAATTAAAATCCTCCGCGTAATCCGTCAGCCATTTTATAAACAAGATGGAGATGAAAACAAAATGGCGTCGAGTCCCAGGTGCACTTTTATTATGCAAGTTTTTAATTAATCTCTGTTTGTTTTTTACTTTGTTATACGGTGGCCGTAATTTACGAATTCAGATTTTATAATAAGACAAGATACAATCATGTATTTAATCCCCCGTTGTAGATAGTGGCAGTGCTAAACAATTCTCCTAAGAGGTTAGTAACGTAAATTTATAACCTCGAAAAATCTAAATCAATTACCACATATAATTGTCATGACATTTTAAAACAAAACCGAAGTTAAATTGCTTAGTAAAAAACTGTACATGGAAGCTTTGCGTTAGTAAATCGTATTAATTCAACGAAGAACAGTTGATTGCCTTGACAGGTGGGATAGTACAGTTTTAATCCAGCGTTGATTTTGATGACTCGACTGGAGTAATGTAAAAGGGCATTACTAAAATATGAGAGAATTTCTTGTTACAATTCTTCTTCTTCTTCTAACTCCTGCCCTGGTCCCATTTTATGTAGGGTCGGCACAACATGTTCTTCTCTTCCATTCTCGCCTATCAGCCGTCATCTCATCGGTTACCTTCTTAATTTCTTGTTACAATTATTACATAAATTGTACATTCTAACAGACTTGAGATTGGCAGTAATTTGTCACTTACGCGGCATTCTCCTTAAAAATTACAAAGTTAAATTCATAAAAGACGTATAGAAAGAAGAAATTACAAACATTATTCTATGCACTTCCTACTCAGTGTTGCTCGGGGCTGTTTAATCTGGGATCGCATTAAACTTGATACTTTGTATCAAATTGCATTTTCTTGAAGCGCTTTTATAAAAAGTTATACATAATGCATCGCTCGCCCGCAGCTGACTGTGATGCTTGTTTCACACGAAGGCGGAGCTATAAGGTAGTGTTGTAAACATTTCAGTACTGCAATCACATGAAATAATTTGACAAGCTACATTTGAAAAGAGAAAGTGATGTATATATTGAATTGATATTTAATTTCGACATATCATATGTGGCAAATATTTTACTATACATTTTATTCGATTTTGTTAGCGGTGTTTTACTCCCTATTTCAGGGAAAACTAGTATGGTTGCTGTTTTAAGTGCTACATCACACTTTTTTATTATTGAGAATTTTTTTCTTTGCTTTGAAGACGTACTTAATAATGTATCTTTTTCTATTACTATTCTTTATATTGTTAAACAATCGTGGCAGTCATTCAAAACATTTTACATTTAATCGTACTGCAGTATCAACTGGTCTGTCTCAATGTCTCTCTGCAAGGCCACTACTAAGGTTGCGAAGTTGTTAAAAGTTTTCATTGCCTTTGATTCTGACCTTGTTTGCTTCTTTCAGTGAATTTTAAAGTTAATTATGTCAGTAGATTAGTGTAGTATTAGAATTAAAAAAAAGATATGTCCCGTATTTGAAGCATTATTTTGTGTTAGTCTTACTTGGGAAATTATTGCCAGATATTTATTAACTGGTAACTCGATGATATTTGGTATATGACAGATTTGTCTCTGGTTATTTATTTAATGTAGTCTTCTTTTTAAATACCCATAGATAAATACACTAGTCTAATAAACATCAAAATAATAATATAGTTTCTCGAAATTGTATAGAGAATAGAGATCGTAGTAGGGGCTTTGTTAGAGTATGAAAACAAAGATAGCAGTTATTCAGTGGCGACTTGATATATACTCGACTTATCGGACTAGAACGTTTCTCGATTCCGCGCCGAGCCCCGCGGTGGCGGAGATGAGCTTTCAGACTTATGACTCGGAAATGCTAGACTAGCTTTGTTAGTTACACAAACTTATATATTTCGACACGGTTAACTAGTGATTTGTCAACTTAAGTAACCTCAAAAATTAACTAATGTATTTAATGATCAATTTATATTTTTAACTTTAAGAATGTTCGATAAATATTTAGTTGACAGAAAGCGTGTTCATAAATAATTTCATTTCGCCAACATTCACAGGGTTATTAACGTGGAAAGTGAATTTCGCTAAAATAGCGAAGCGACCGCTACCCATAGACAACGGAAGGGACGCGCAGACTGAGAATACTTCAACTTCAAATGCATGCTCTTTGCTAGTAAATGTACCACACCTTCCTGTCCTTATCTTATAAGGACAGGGTAGGAAGATAAAAATTTTGGCCTTCGTATGCTCTACGCTCTGACCTTTATCGTTATCAAAACACAATTGAATGATAAAACTCTATCACAGTGACAGATTCAACTTCTTATACAATTATCTTTTGTTTTTGTTCATGCACTTTACTACACAAGGATATTGTTTGAGTAATAACAAGAGTCCTTATATGATGAATATAATGTGGAATACTCCCTCCTCGGCGGTATTTCCAGACAGTTACGACTTAGGGTCCTCCAAGAAGAGAGCGTATGTCTCCCTTAAAGATCGGCAACCCATCTGCGATTCCGCTGGTGTTGCGTGGGCGTCGGAGCAAATAATTTTAGGCGATCCGAGGCTAGTTTGCCTCCATTTATTAAAAAAAAATGAGGGAGTTTTAATAACTAAAGTTAACTAAGTAATTAATTACTCACTGTATTTAGACGGATACGATGCGTTCCCGAGTTGATAATTAGATTAACAGTATTTGCTTTTTCCTGGTAACTCACGGAGCATTTCATTTAATTAGTATAACAGATTATCCAGACATTGTTTGTGAAAGACAATGTTATAAGTAAAAAATAACATTACACTTTGTGTACTGCGTTTAGGTAATGAGATGACGTTTTTCAAATACTCTACTAATTTAAACTATTAAAACTTTAGTGAGACATTTCTCTATACTACTTATAAAACGGCTTAACTCACGTGCAACTCGGTGTCAGTACCGACTAGTTTCGAG
>JAODUI010000010.1:1285566-1306356 GCA_027563995.1 Papilio gigon | reverse complement strand
TTTTTCACTTAATTGATTTATATCACGAAATAAAACAATTGACTTAATCCATAAAGGTTACATAGATACAGAAGTAGGTAGTCGAATAAAAGATTTCGAACTCCTGGTCACGAGTTCGGATACCCGTACCCTTAACGGCTATTGGCGCTTTTTATTCATAATTTATGTTGTCAACACGATTTATCTTATTTTTTTTAATAACATAAAAATAGTGTACGGGCTGCTTACTAAGCCCTTTTTATTTCTTCATCCACGAACTTGTGGGATAAAGTTTTATATATCTTTGTCAAATTTATTTATCTGAGTGTGTTTAATTAACTTCCAGTTTTAGCAATAAATGACTGTAATATTGATATAATTATGAATACTACAGATGGAGTTAATATATTAGTATTCAAAGCGAATAGACTTTGCAGTCACGTCCGCTAGTTCGTCGTGTCAATTAAATGATAAACTGGACAGACAGACCGACGCCCCCGGCGGCCATCATTATACCGAACTAAGTTTATTAAATACATTGTTAGGATACTTAATTTAAATAACTTGTTCATACATAGATTTCAAAATACACTATTGAAGAACATCGTATTATTATTATTCGTAGCACTTCGTAGCGTATTCGTAGCTAGGCTACGAAACACAATAGAGCCCATCAAAGGCGTAAAATCTTTAACTACAATTCCACTTTTTAGTAACTAACGTTAATATATGCAATTACATAAGAAAGTGGTAATAAAAATTATTTTAATTAAGAATTATTTTAGAGGAAAAACTGTGATTGTGTTTTTTTATGTTACAATTTGTCAGTTCATTTTTATTAATATAATTTTATTTAAATTAGTTTTTGAATAGTCAATCCATAAACAAACTTATCTTTACTTAACTGATTTTGGAATACACATTTTTTCAATTCGTTTTATATTATCGCTACGTAAGTGTCTATATATTTCATGTTCCCATGTTAAGGGATACCCTGAAACGTTAATTATTACAAACCAATAGTCAATAATAAAAGCTACGTTACGACAATTTTCCGGTCAGCTTATCCTTTTGTGTGCACCCTTTGCGAGCGACATTGCTTCTGATTTTTATCATCCCTACTTACCCAGCCTTGGGCAATTAGTGGGAAAGACAAGCCGGTCATGCGGTTAATGAACCTGTCCCAGTACATAGTACTGTGTAATTAAGAAACATTTTTGTATTTAATACATACCTAAATGTTCGACAGTCGATCGACAGTCTTATGTAGAATTATATGTTGTTTGTATTATGATTTCAATCTATATATTTGTATATATACAACAGTACAGACTACAATAAAATATTAGCAAACTGTTTACTAATATTTCTTTTACCAATCCAACTAAGAACTACACTTGGGTTAAGATATGGTTTACAACAATAATTGAATGGCAGGATTCGAATTCTTGATAACGTGATCGGAAATCCTTACCCTTAACCATTAGGCTGTTGGCGCTTCATATACATCATGTTCGCAAAATACCTACATTTTTTTTTCGATATTACATAATGATATTCCAATTTTATTAAGTATATAGATACGATATATCTCTTTATATTATATGTTTATGTATATAGTTCTAAGTGCAAGGTGCACCTTGATGCTACAAGCCGACAAGCGGAATATATTATGATTTATGAGTGTGACGGCTGTTGGCGGACGATAACTGGCCGACAGATAAACTAGTTAATAGACAAGCGAGGCTTTAGTCTGGATATAAACTTAGGTTACGATATGAACGTGCTGTGATTTAAGCAGTATACGTATTTGTATACCGTATTAAGCATTTCGAATTAATTTTGATTTAATATTATTCGTAAATAAATATTCCAAACATTTTATTATAGTGTAATTGTATTTCTAAGTACAATTTTTAAACATTTTAAATTTATATTTGTAGCTAAACTAAAGTGATTCAGCTAACCGAAACGGGCCTTGGCATTTGACATAAAGTCTCCAGTTTTCTCGATACAGCGCCATCTAGACTCAATTCTGTACTTTCATGTTTATCGTTTCCAACTTAATACTGTATTAATTCCGAACCTTCTTATCGATTTAAAAAAAATACACAAAAAAGAAATAAAACATGATCATAGCTATAAACTGGCACCTAGTTTATGCATCAACATATATCGTTAAAGTTCCTTCAATAAACGCTAAAGCCTTCGGGTGCTCGCCTCAGTGGAGATTATTAACCCTTAAGCGGTGCATTTAATCACCTGAGCCGTATACCACTATACTTCAGCCGCACGGCGCTCTGTAGTGCCGGGACTAACTTTATTTCGGTCCACTCGACCCTTCAAATCCCTGTTTAATGACCAGCCTTTACTAACTTCGTTACTGACGATGTATTAGATAGTCTTTTGTTTATCGCTTTTTTAATCTCGCAGACGTTACACAGGCTATTATAGTTCATGTTGTGACGTCAGAACTCTGTTAGTACACTGAACGATATAGATTTACAATAACAGATTTTGACAAAAATTTTACCTATAACATTGTCAATTAGTATAATGCAGGTAATAAATTAGAAAATACATGGTTTATATTCGATTCATTTCTTATTTTTCTTCATGAATAATTTGCGTAAAAGAAATCATAATAAAATATATTTACTAACTTTATTCTTTTAAATTTTATCATCACCATCATCATCAGTCCCAGTCTGCCCACTGTTGAACCCAGGCCTTTCCCAATGCCTTCCACAGTATGCGGTCCTCCGCCTTCCACATCCAACGACTTCCTGCCGTCCGCACTAAGTCGTCGGTCCACCTGGAGGGAACTATAATAAACACATATAAATAAATTTTCTCAGTACCGAAATTCAAATCCTAACCGGGAAGAGAAACGTCGAATACTATCGTATAATTTCCACATACGTCTGTCTGTCCGCGTAATATCGCGTATATTTACATGCGTCCCTTTGTTTGACACGTAATTACTGCGCCCGGCCGCTCGTAGCTGCTCGTAGCCGCTCGTAGCCCGTAGCCCTGATCAATGGAGATGGATTTGTCAACTCTATTTAGTTACGTCGTGCGGAGAGGCAATCTAACTATTATATAATGATGTAAAGCTGAAGGATTTAATAGGGAGTTCTATTAAAAGTCGTAAATATGTAATATGTCTATACGGTTTTTTTATAATCCAAAGCTAATTATGTAGTTATAAATAATGAAAAATATGTGACTTGGTACGAGACGCTCTTAATTTATAGAGATATACGACAGATTTAACTTTAAGAGATATTAAGATTTAATGTATAAAAGGGTTGTACATACTGTGCCGACGCACCATAGGGAAAAAGGCAGATTGATTATAATGAAACTGCGACAAGGATCTTGGAACAATGTCTTGACATTGACAGAGGGCGCTAGTGAGCTGTCATAATTAACTGACTTAGGCTATCGAGTCCTGGTACTTGACTTGTCTTGTCAAAGGACTTTGTTGGTCTAAAATTATGTTCTTTACAATATTTACACATGTTTATGCTTTTTAATCTGTGTCTTTTGGTTTTGGATATTTATTACACGAAACAAAAAAGGATCAAGGTAAAACATTAACTTCACTCTGATATCACCAACAAAAACTTTGAAAGCTTGAAGTCATTAATCTAAACAGAATTAAATAAGAACAAGTGAAGCGTGTCCATTGTTGTGCAACAAAGAGTCGGTCCATTAATTAAAAATCTTAGCAACAATACTAGCTCGTTACTGGAAGGGTTCCAAGATACCTTTCGGCTGCTCCGATAGTGTAGGCCATTAATCATTGCCCACAACTAAGATCGGAGCGAAGATTTTCCATTAAGTATTTTCTAAATCTATTTGATTTTAAAAATTATTAGAAATGTAATAATAATAATACAAGAATTCTCTTCGTTAAATACGAAACGTGATCACACCATGTGGACCAAGTAAGAACCGAAGTCGCTGTATGCCGTAATCAGAGGAGGGAAAGTTCATATTCTGCAGCAAAAAAAAACAGGTTGGTCATAATGATGATAATAGTTATAAACAGTTGACGATGTATTAAACTTGTTTTATTATATGTCCATGTAATTTACAGGATGTTGTAATGGTTGACAATTTCATAAACACACGTGTTGTGTATCTCTCATGACGTAATTAGGAGCGGCAACGTAATTTGACTCAGGACATCTGCGTAGATGGTAATATTTAGGTAAGAGCAACCGGTTAGTATGTGACCAAAGCAACACGTGCATGTGTGCGTGCATATTTAGGCATAACGTACTCACACTCACAACTATGTTGACTATGTGAAATTTGTAAATTGGTACAAATATTGCGTTGGAATAGTTAACATTACCCTTTGTTTTTTCCAAACTCATAATAATCAAATTTTTAAAACTGTTCATTTATAGTCGAGTACGTTTATATCTTGTCCGTTATAATGAAATTTACAATATCATTATACATACGACGATATTATCTACAATAATATCTAAAACTTAATAACTTTAAATTATAGATGTCACTCGCCACCTAACGGTTAAGGTATGCATCTAGCGGTTTTGGATTCGAATCACAACATTCGATTGTCGTTAAACATATCTACACATAAGTTTTTCAAGCTTACATGGAATGGTTACAAGAAATGTTAATGAATTAACAAAAGCCTACTGACATTTTAAAAAAACAAAAACTATAGTCAGTTTGCTGTACGATATTTAGGTGGGTAGTGTATTAAATTCTTTGTCTATACAAAATAAAGGAAATGTATTGTATTAGTATGGGTTCTGAGGAAAGCTGTGATAATGCGCGGGCGTGGCGCGACTGTCACTTGTTATGATTTATTTGCCGCGAGCACTGCGCCGCGGTGCCGCCGGTCATAGATTATCTTGATAAGTATCTTGTATTAAGATTACCGCTTGTCTATCGACACATTTATTGAGTTTTAAAATAATCTTTTTCTTTTTAATTAATGTATCACATACATTTTAATAAGTCAACTATCTGAAGGTGTTCTTTATATGAAATTGTTACTTTTTATTAAGAACATTATTTTTTTATATTCAGTAGATTTTTGTTAATTTAGTAATATTTCTTGTAATCATTCCTTATAAGCTTGAAAATGTTTGTATTCACGATAGTTGAATGGATTCAAACCAACGACCGCTAAATCGGTAGTCCGTACCGTTAACCATTAGGCTATTGGCGCTTTAAATATTTCTGAACTATTAGATAAACCGTTAACTTTTTTAGTTCGTCGTTTAAAATATTAACATACAAAATGCGACATTAGCAAAATTATACCAAAATAATATATCATCATCATCATCATCATCATTATCAGCCTAATGTTGTCCACTGTTGAATGTAGGCCTCCCCCATCGATTGCCACGATACACGAGATGCGGGCTGCACAGGACCTGTCATCGTGGCAAACAATATAACCTCGTATATATTAACTACGTGGAAAAAGTTAAATAAAATTCGCTTTTGTAAATTGAATTAATTAAAAAAAAAACATTTTTTTAAATTCACAGTCGAATGTAAACTTTTACGATGGACACAGAAATAAAAATGCAAAAGAGTAAAAAATATTAAAAACGCGATTTTCGTGTGACAATACTGAAGCCCGTTACTATCTGTTTTCGTTTTTGGAAAGCGTGTCTTCGTCGATTTGTCGAATTTGGATAACGATTTATTATCAAGGATTTCATTAAATTATTTTAGAACTTGAATTTGTTAGACTAACTTTCGCCGTGTCAAATCACTTCGCACGATTTTCTAAAAAAAAAAAAACATTAATCCATACATCTCCTTGTTACTACATATGTTAATTGGTAATAATTTCTCTCCCTGCGTTCGTCTTTCTCCCATTCCAGACGATCTCTATCTCTCACTTTACATTTTCTATATAGAATGTTTCACAATACCACCAATCACACATAGAACTATCTTTTGAATATAGATGGCGTTATTATTAATAATGTCAAAGCGATATTTCGAGTTTGTGGTGAGTTTAGCATACATAGTAACGTTTCATATTTTAATACCACTGTCCGAAATACATTAGCATATGAAATGAACCGGCGGCGGCGCAGCTGGCGCATGACCACTCGCCTGATTGAAACTGCAATAACATGTCACCACCTCCACACAGCAATGCAATAGTAAGGGACACATGCCTTCTAGTTTAACATAGGCTTCTATATTGAACATCTTTCTGTGTTACCATGTTCAGCGTGACAGGTTTTTCTCCTCTAATTCGACCTATCATTTCTCTTTTTAATTAGACATTTAGAATATAATTTATGTTAAAGAACAAAGTTTTCTGATATATCCAGATATCATTTTGTCTTGGTTATTACCAATATTTTAATACATTTTTAACAAATAATATTTTCTTGGTCTCCATGCTTATTGTATTAATTTGAAATATTTTTCGAATTAGAACTTATAAGTTGATGATATACAACTGAATGAATGACAGATCCTCGACTGACATATTAATGAATGAGAGAAGAATGAATAAATTAACAAATAAATTATATATTGTGACACTAACTTGCACATTTTATGGAAGCTTTGCCTCCAGAATTATGTTCCATTGTGTTTCAGGAGTCAGTATTACATTTCAAGCCGAAATAACAGAAAAAAGCCATGTACGGCCATGCAATAATTTAAAACCGGCCTAAGCTGTAACGCAACGTAAATCCGTCTCGAAGAGTTGCAGCATCATCAACAACGGAACAGTCACGAAGAGCGAGTGTGGTCTTTAAATCACCCCCAGAGGCCGTAGCGGTAGTATAAAGCACGCGCAGAGGCGTTTCGTACGAAATTAACAACTGAACAGTGACCAAACGCTTGATCTACTGTTACGCCCAATGTGGACGTGAGAGTACATATACTCTAAGTTACAAGCGACAGCGGATTTTATTTAAACAACGGGAAACAAAAGGCATTGGTTGAAAAACATAGATTAAACATATAAACAATTAAAACTTTCGTGAGACATTTCACTAAACTGCTAATAAAAACGGCTTAACTCAGTGCCAGGCGCGCCGCGACAGCGAGTACAGCCCTATTGTTCACTCACCCTGATGAAGGACTCCCGACGGGTCCGAATCTAGTCGGTACCTACACCGATCTACACGTGAGTTGACCCGTTTTTATTAGTAGTTTATTAAACATATAATTTTGATTACTTGCAAAAATTGGTTATATGCAGTTCACGGTAAAACGTACTTATTGTGTGTGTATTATATAGTACAAAACCAATATCATATCAAAGTAAAATTGACTATTGCAATGGACTTATGCAGAATACGTTGACACAACGCCCTGGAAAAATATTCTTTATTTTTAAATCCCGTTTCAACGGGCGTTGACGGCCACCGATATGGCTTTTAAAGGACACAAAAGTTTCACATTTTGGTGGAATTATTGCAAGGTCGTTGTGCTTGTTTGTGCTGTCCCTTCTATTAAATGTCCATTATATTTATTCGTATGTGTTTTATAAAACAAAGTAAACGTCTTTAATGCCAAAGTCCTACAAAACTTGAAATAATTTCAATGAGAGACGGGCCGCGATCTCGAAGTAGTTTCATTCACTTTAAAGAGCCTCCGATAGGCTCGGAACGGATGAATACGTGAGTGGTAACGTTTCATATAATGCCTCAAAGACATTTACATAACTTAACTTATTTCTATTTGTTAGTAGATAAATACGTAATATGTATGCACGTTCTATTTGCGTGTTCATTTATGTATCTAAAGGTAAAAACTAAACCTTTGTAGAATAGTTACCATTGATGCAGGTAAATATTTGTACATAAATAAACTGATGCATGGATGGCGCACCGTTTCGTTTCCAACATCAATTCACTTTCCGACTCGCCTTTGAAAAGATTATTTCTTCGGGATAGAAAGCAAATAGGGCAACTTATCTAAATATTGTTATATTGGGATTCTACCCTAGGGTTGTCAGTTAAGTGTGTTTTAATAATTGCTTTTTTTTTTTAAATAAAATGTTACATCGTATTTTTTTATCTAAACTTATGTAGTGACTAGTTTTTTCCCACGACTTCTTGCCCTCGTCTTAATAAACAAAACTTAATAATTAGCCTATAAAGTAATCAAGATAGTAATCTATCTCTGTGACAAATTTCATCAACATTTCGTTCGTTTCGATGTTATCTGATAACAAACACTGTAAAAAATAACATAAAAAAGACAGTTGACTTAACATAATAATAACAATTGAATAAATAAATAAAATGAATTTTATATATGGCATTACTTGTAAACATTAATTTTAAAATAGATTTTATACTATAAAAAAATTAATAGTATAAATATGAAAAAAAAATGCTTGTCTAACAATGTTACTCTACTGTACATCCTATTGATGTATATTGTAATTTCTTTAATGCTATTTAATAAAACAGAACGGTAATAATACAACACTGCAGTGGAGGTCGGCATGTGACAACCCTGTCATAAAAATGTGACACAATTGAATGTATACTGTGCTTCGCTAAATTGGATAGGTGCTTTCGTAAATATTACGGTTAGAAATGAGATATTCATCGTTATGCGTCTACTCGTAATATTGTATTGAATACAAAATTCTACTCTTGAGAGTCGTATTTAAATATTATCTCAATAAATATTCATTTCACTTTATTGATACATACATATCTACAACAATGACAATATCCTAATTGTAAGGAAAAGATTACCGATGTAGTCGTCATTGGTTCGGATACCACAATTCAATTATCGTAAACTTAAAGGCAACATAAGCTTTTTCAAAGTTACTTGGAATGGTTCCAAGTAATATTTGTAAATAAAAAAAAAACATTAACAAATGAAATAGGCAGTATGTAAAACACTATAAAAATAGTAACTTTATTATCACCCTGTATAATATTGATATACATCAATGATAAATACAGGATGTTCAATAATATAAGCAGAGTGGTTGGAAGCTAATGAAGTGGGGATCATAAATCATATCGCAAGCCGTATATTAGCATTTCCCGGTATTGACAGCGGACACCGCGCGTTTGTCACACCGACATCTCTACAATCTCTATAAATATTACAAGATTGAAACTATGACAATTTAACTTTATCATCATCATCATTATCATATCAGCTATATGTCGCCCACTGCTGGGTGTAGGCCTCCTCCAAAGATCGCCACGACGATCCTCGGCTGACCTCTAAAATACTCTCGCAAATTTGACTAGATCACCAGTCCATTTCATCATTGTAGTGTAACTGATTTATTTGGCCCGGTGTTAAATATAAATAAATGCTTTATCTGTGCGACTAGTTACATGTAATTCGGGAAGAGGTAATAAATATGGAAGGCTATATGTAAATTTGTATAAATCTTTTGCCTATATATCACTGTCCAACTAAAGCTCTTTATTAATATCAACATAGAGTAACTAAAGATGTAGACTGGTCGAGCGAGAGGCCATCTGAATTCGCCAAAATGGCGAAGTGATTGCTGCTGACATCTACGTATGTAGATCGGCCTATCTTTGATGAATGCATAGAAGGAGAATAAGAATATCTTCATTACCTCCTCCTCCCCAAATTGATCCTTCCAGTTCTTTCTTCTTCTTCGAGTGCCATCTTGTAATGAGTGGCGACCACCATGGAAAGTTGAATTATAAATACAGCAGCTCGGTATAAATCGAATTCTTTAGTCGAATGAAACATTCCTTTAGTTGTAACTGAATAGTTGAACTTTACAGTTAATACGTGTGAACGCAAAACTTTAATTGTCAGTAAAACTGTACAATTCTCAGTTTGATTTACACGCGTAAATTTTAATTGTACAGTTGGACTGTTTAGTAAAAACTGAAGGTGCTTAAATACTTTGTTCAATTTGTCTGTCAGATGTTTCGTAATTTGATAGAAAGATTTATATTTACTATAAGTGCGAATCAAAGCATACATATTATCGTATTTTAACAACGATTTTGTATTAAATGGCCAGTCTAGTTTTCTTATGTCTATGGTATATGTCGAACGTGCGGTCTTGTCCAATGGAATTATTCGTGAAACTCTATATTAATTTATTGTGCCGCCCCGCCTCGCCCCGCCTCGCATAGATTTAATGTTGACTAATTTCAAATTAATGCACATTCGTCGCGACTGTACACAATCAGAACTATTTGGTTTGATTTATAGTAAAAACTTTATTATATTTCATAATGACAACGCATCTGTGGTGCCTCTGGTTGTCAGCTTTGTGATCTGCCCTCTCGTTTGCCCCGTTCACTAACAAGAAATAATAGGTTTTCTCACTTATTTAATAAACTACTAACTTTTGCCCGCAGCTTCGTTTGCGCTCAATTAAAAAGAAAGTAAGTAGTCGATAACAGAGATAGTAAATTTTGTGTCAAATTTCTTGCAGATCCGTGTAATGTTTTGGAGTTATTTCTTAAAAAACATTGATTCATGTAAAATTTTGCATTTGTTAATTATTGTAATGAAAGTTTAAAAATTTCTGTAATATGTAATAAAAGATTTGATTAATTCGATTTAAGTAATTTTAAGATAGTAAATAAAAAATAGGGTAGGCTCTTAGCTTCTTCGGTGTTCTTCGGTGGGGACGTGTAGTGACCTGATGAAGATGATGATGATGATGAAATAAAAAATCGATTTAGAAAAAGAATTTTATTAAGTTTATAAAACAAGGACTAATATCTATCTAATTCAGTATTTTAATCTAATCCAATTTTAATTGTATTTTAATGTATAATTCAGTTTAGCTTTATCATTAATTATAGTATCAGAAGGCATTGTTTCAGTATTACTGTCATCATTCATAGAGCTTGTATGTTCTTCTGACATATACTGCAGTACCCACGGACTTATGTTCAATTTTACCTCCACTAAAGACTTCCAAACGGTTTTAAGGAAGCAGTACAATAATATTAAAGATAGCACACATATTAATTGATCGATAAATAATAAATTACTTTCAATACACTGTGCAATGTGAAGTAATGGATTCAAGTAACGGTGACTGAACAATTGTAACGGAGACTCTAGCATAGCGAACGGCAATGTTACACAGAGTAATGTACTGATTGCTGACATTAGTATAGATTTTATCCAATCATCTTTAACTACGATTATCTCTTGCACATTCTTCTTTTCTTTGATTCCACCGAATAGTTTCTGAAGACCGATGTATTTAATTATTCTAGAACAGTTTAGATTAATAAATTACAATGTAAAATACGACACAACAAGCGCCATCTATCGATTTAAAAAAAACATCGGTGCACAAAAGCGACCTCTGGTAACCCAAGAACACACGAATTGACAAGCTCTTTCTGTTTGAAGTCTTTTAATAAAAACAAAAGAAGTGAGAGGGTATGTTTTTAAAATGATAACTATTATAAATAAAAAAAATAACTAGTTTATATCAAATGAAAGTTTTTTTTTATGATTCGAATAAATGTTAATGAAATTATAACAAAAAACAAAGTTAGCATGTTTATTAGAATGTCAGAAGGCTTATAGAAACCGATGAAATTTTACACAAATTTGGGAATAATTGAGCAAATAAAAAAAAAAACAAATAAAAAAATGCCTTACCTTCTAATACCAAATCTGTACAAAATCATTGTTATTATTTTCAAAAAAAATTCTGTATCTAAAATTAAAACCAACGGTTACTTACTAAAACACTTTCGATTTATTAATTTTAGAATACAGCAAATCGTTTTATACACATTTTAATGATTGTTACCAAGGAAATTATCATTATTAATTAATGAATAACTCAATCAAATAATGATTTATTAATCATGTCATTAATTAAGTCTCAAAGACTTCACACAAATACATTTAGGGACAAAGTATTTATTTAAAAGGAAACGGTTATTAAATAATTCATAAATGTTATTAACATAGCAACAAGAATTCCAAATTGTTTTTTTAATAATTATAGATTTTTGTTGATTCACTAACATTTCTTGTAACCATTCTTTGTAAGCTTGAAAAAGCTTGTATTAGAATATGGTCCACGACAATAGTCGAATAGCGGGATTCGAACCCACGACCGCTAGGTCGGTAGTCCGTACCCTTAACCTTTAAGGTATTGGCGCTTCAATATATTTATATTTTCAATTATATTACGTAAGTAATTATAGTTTCTATTTAATTTTATTCTATTTATACATTTTTTTTACAAACAAACTTTGTGATGGAGTGCTATGAAATTTCTAAATTTAACATGTGAAGTAAAGGTTATCTCGCACTAAATACCTCTTTACCGGTGAGGTCGAAGTACTGGCGAGCGTATGTACCAACGCGTCCGTTCGCGGTGTTCCACCAATAGTCGACGACGCGGGCATAAGAGCCACTAGCATGCAGTTTTTAAATATGTTTGTGAGAAAAAAAGTTGGTCAGTGGTCAGAGCAGATTGACGATTAATTACTGTTTACTAATACCCCGGTTTTTGTGCTTCTCATTCGTCAATTTATGTAAAAGGGCAGAGTTTGGTGACAAGGTTTTTTTTTTAAGTGGCACACATCAATGTTTTGTGATTGTACGCCCGCTCGTGATGCGGGACGGTGTAAGGCGTTGATAAGCTCGTGTTAAGTTTATTCTTATATACTTAATACAAATGTGTAAATTGAATAACAATAATTAGATAGGTTATACAAATGTTAACAATATTGTACGCCAAATGTAAATCCATTGGTATTACATTCCAAGCATTGGTCACAATCTGACGCTCCTTCATGTAACTAACAAGCAAAGATATCGGCCGGTTGTCTGAAAACATTAAGTATCAATTTATTTATCAATAGGTACATTGAAACCAGTAGGTAGATGCTCAAATAAACGGCTGTCGGGCTGTCAGCTTCTTTTATTTTGTTATACATGATCTCAGAAACCACGAGAAAGGTTTGAATTATTATTTTTGTAGAATCAAGTCCTTTACTAGCGATACGTTTTAGGCCGTATAACCTAAAACCTGTAAAAACTTAGTACATTGAAAAAAAAAACGGGAACAGTTAGGAATTAAGTTTTTTTTCTCAAAAGTATTTTATGGGTGTATGTTAAACGTGACACAAACGTGTCTTTATATTTGGATGAAATTTAACACAGAGATAGATTACGGACGTTCGGTTTTTTTTTATCCTGAAATGGACAGACAACAAATTCACAAATTACCTGTATTTCGTAGCTGCATTTGCATCAGTCGTAACACGATAGATTTCATTTTGGACTTCACGGTCTCCACAGCTATGGCCGGGGCACAGATTTGCGCAAAGATGACAAACATTAATGTACATTGCACGAATAACACATACGTGTGCATCTGAAAATAATATATATAAATATATAATGTACTATATCTTACTCCTTACTAATATACTAAATGTAAACGGTTAGATCATACTAAAAATCATAGAAAAAATAAGGCGAAGGCGGAGGACCGCATTCAGTGGAAGGCATTAGTTAGTCCTTTTCTTGTCGTGGAAATCTTTAAAGAGGTACCTTGCCTTCTAAGGAAAGACAGGGTTAAGTGAGATTTCTTTTATTAAAACCTTTTCAGTGGTCATTCTGAAAAGTCAATGTAGGTCTCGGGGTCTCTAGGAACGCACCGTCACCATGGTGGATGGTCTACGAATGTATTGTTAGATTAAAATAACTTACATTGTGTTTTAAAAAACTAAGTAGATACCACAGGACGAACATCAACTTTGGCGTGTTACTCACAGTGCAGATTATCAGCTGGAAAATTTATTTTTCATTACATCACAGGAAAAGAATACCCTTAAACCTGATACACACTTCCAGACTTTGTTCAGTTCCGTTTTTAATATCAGCAGATTTTTGTTAATTCATTAACATTTCTTATACCACTTCAACTAAGGTCTAGATTTGTGCTAGGATATGGTCCATGGCAAGAGCCGAATGAATTCGAACTCTCGACACATCGGAAATCCGTATCTGTAACTATTAGGCTATTGGGGCATTAACACTGAAGGTGTGAAGCAATTAATTATACTCAACCTCTTACTTACCAATTTGCAATACAGCGGCTGTATCTTCTGCCAGCTATCGGCTATCGCTATATAATTATGTTGAATTCTGGCAATGTTTACATTATCTATTATAAAATGGGATTCAATATTTTCTAGGCTCGTGTAAATAAAATAAATGACGATCACTTGTATTACTGGCACCACGTCGACAGCGTACAGGGGTAAATAAACTATAGGCTCGGGTAAATACATGGAGAAACAAGATTCGAATATGTAAATACAACTAATAATATTTAAAATTAATTTTAAAATACCCACACTCAAACTGATGCACACTATTACGATTAAATTCCTATTTCGTTTCTCATTCGAATATAAATGATTTATAAAAAACATTTCGTTAAAAAAATTATAAACACAATGTTTACTGAATTTTAAAACGATCACGCAAAATATGTATTCAACGATATAAATCCAGTATGTAAACATTTTTACATTAAATATTGGTAATATTACAATAAGAAATGTTAAAATAGATTTTAAAATACATAAATATTTAATTGTACTCTTATATTTTTTATTAACTATATTTATAAAACCGCAGTTGAAATCGAAAATAATATGAATGGTCACGAAAAAATAAATTAAACATTTTGGTATCATTTTTTGATTTCGATTTTCGAACATTGTAATTTTCATTATGAATACAGAAACGCGACCGAGCCCTACCGCTGTTATAAGAGTGGATTTTTTTTTCTTTAATATCATTAATAAGTATTATGATTGACAGAATGAAAATATGTAAAGTGTATTGTAATTTGATTACAGTATTTTTTTATACGTAATATATCGATGTGAATCATCGTCGAGTTTTTCTCTCCGTGACGTCACACTGTGTACTTGACACCTCTCTGTCAACCGTAATAAGTGATTAAAACTTTTTAATAATCATGAGTCCCTTTGAGAAGAGGTTTTTCTTCATTGCATTGAACCGTAGTTTTTTGTTTTTTTTTAATTAAAGAGAAAGTATAAAACGAATAAATGAAACAATGTATCAATACTGAAATATTAATTCAATATGCATACGTCATATTATTTTTTTAATTTGAAAAAGTAGTTGATACACCGATGGCTGCTGTCTAGATATTATCTGTAATTATAGATTTTGTAGACGATTTCAATCAAAATTGTATTTAATAATGAACGACCTTTTTACATTTCGAATTTTGTTTTTAAAAGGAAAAATGTATAAATTAAAATTTTCAACACGTTGATATCAAATTTAGAATAAAAGGAAATAAAAACGTAATTAGTGTTGCCAGGTACAACGTAAACATACTTAGCAAAAACTACATTTTTCTTTTATAAATCATCGTATTACGTGAAGCGGAGACTTCGAAGTCCTTTATAAGGGAAATAACAGGAACAGATTAACGTGATCTTGACACAGTTAAACTAAGAGAAATGCATACAGCTACATTTAATAAAAAAAAAAAATCTTTGTAAAATTACTGTGAAATATGGCACAATGGACATACGTAGAAATACCAAAATCGTTCGATAGACGTGTAAAGCGAAGCTTGTACAAGCTTGTATCAATAGTCTTAGTAGATTAGAAATTCTAATCGAAACAGTTTTTAATCCTCTGCTCGATACAAACTACATTGGTGCTGATGAACCAACAGTTGAAAACAATTGAAAATCAAAAATGACGTCACTAAAATTTTAATTCACCACTACTCTATACTGGCTGTAAAGTTCCGTTGGCAACTGCGCATTGGTACATAGACAAGGAGAGTAACAATTCTGAAACAATGCTGATTTGACATTATATCGAAAATTGTTGTCACCAATCATCAGTTTGATTGTGAGTAGAGTGTCATTGAAGGAGATTATAATAGCTAAGCAATAGTCAAACTACATGACAATGGAGCTCGCGAAGAATTAATGCAAAGTGTAGTTTTTCAGAAGCTTAATTTAGTCATTGATGATGAAACGCCGGATGCATCACGAGGAGTGGTTTTGTTCTATATGAAAGGCGTCGTTAGACTAGAGTACCAGTTTTAGGTCAAAGTACCTTTTATGTCTTGTTTTCGAGTGTCCATTTAGATCTTACCAGACCCACTCGAACTGTACCAATAATTACATTTACACCCTCAAATTGGCTGCAGAAGACCTGATTTTTGGTATAACTCAACAATACAAGTTAGCTCTCACTTTTATGATTGGTACCAATTTTATCTGAATACATCATCGGAATTGACTACTCCAATCTCTTAAATCTTCAAAATCTTTCTTGATAAAAAAAAAACTCTATAATATTACCTACAATAAGTTCTTGAGTACGAATCTTGAAACTATAAAAGAACTACTAGGAGGTCGTGGAACAAGCAGCATTAGTCTGCAGCACGGATGACTCACGCGTCTAGAGAGATATCTCGACCACACAGAAGATAACTGTCTCGTGTAATTCCACGTTTCGTCTAATAAAGTCGTGTGCGTGACAAATACAAAATGTCCTCTATTCTTTCCACCATTTTCTTTTAAGTAAAAGATGACACGAGGAAGTTGATTAGGTATAGTAATTATACATATAACAAAGAATTAATTCCTCTGTCAGTACGTCCCCTCCTCTGTTCATGATAGCTGACAATGCATCTGTTATAATAAAAAAACATTCTTCCACACAGGTCTAACTTTATTAATTAAATTAACAATAAAGCGACACATTTAAAGCAGAAATACAAAAATTCTTTGTATATCATTGCAAAAATTTTAATGTAATAATTCTTATAACCATTAAGAAATAGTTATATTAATTTAATGAAAATCTTATCGTGAGAAACGAGTGAATGCACATTAAAATTTGAACACATTTTAGAGATAAATATTGTGACGTGAGACGTGAAGAAATATCAATTATTAATTAGAAAATATTAATTAAATGTATCCTAGGTTTAGCTGGATAACAAGGTAGAAGAAGACCTTAGAGAGATGTATGTTCAGGACTGGGTCGATGGCGCGGCATCGAGTGGAGACTTTCATTGTAGGAGTCCAAGACACTTCGGGCCTTACTCTAGTTAATTAATTAAATGTGCACTCAATCGTATAAATGCGAGAATTGTATAATGACAATAATGTATGTGACGGTGATGCTCGCGATGTTAGTGAGCAGGGTGACATCTATCGGCATCAGATCCCACGCCTTATCAGCTAATTGTCGCCTATTTATGTAATGTATCACCTCCCTTATCTCTTGTTTAGAATGTTCTGAAAATAATATAAATGTTGGTTACTACTGCAGCGATACTTGCATTAATATGTGGAAAATGTAATGGATAGAAATTCGTTTTAATGCTTGCGTCATACCATATCATGTACATACCACACTAACCTTCTTCTCTAGCTGTCTATCTCTGGCGTTACTTTGAACAACTTAAAGTTAGCTACCACATATTATTTCAATGGTGCTGCCGCCTTCATCGTCATAAATAACTCAAGGTAAGTAAAGATAAAAAAAAACACACAAAAAGAAAAATAGTATATACATATTAATTAGGAATTCAGTACAGTAAGAAAGAATTTGAGTCAACACAAATGTGCAATGTAAAAAAGGGGAGAGGCCATGAGTGTGGAGATGTAGAGAAATTAATAAAAAAAAAAATAGTCATATAATATTTTATAAAATAATGTTTACCAGGACTAGCTAAAAGTTTATCCAGTAGTTGAATCTTCGTTAGTTTCACTTGCCATTTAACGATCTGACTGCCGACCGCGGGCAACGTCAAGTGAAGTAACAATAACAACGTTTGGAAAACCAGGAAAGTGGTTGTGCACCAGGTACTCTGAAAATATAAAATACAAGTCAAATCCATCATCAGCTCATACGCCCACTCTCAGTGGCTTGGTGCCTAACCTATTATCATGGGTGACTCGGCCACAGTCAACACTGTTATTAATAAGTTACGTATAAGAAGTTTGAAGGATTATTATTAACTTACTTCAATTTTATTAAGCCTCAAGAAATTCCACGTCTTACACATTAGCTTTGGTGTGCATATGATGACACTAGTGAACGTCTGAAAACAGAAATACATTATTTAACCAAGTAAACATTTGTAACTATCATGAACTATTAGAAAATAGTATTTAAGAAAAAAAGATTGTTTTAAACAAGCCTTTTATTGCGTTACGTTATTTAACTGCCAAGTTCCTATAGGCATTTTCCAGATCCATCATCGGATCAGCTCTATGTCATACCAACTGAATTATCGTGTGATTTATGCATGCCTGTGAAATTATAGCTCAACCGGGAACTGGGAAGTGGATCAAATTTAACTTGGAATTGATTACAGACGCGGTGAAGCTAATTAAAAGCTTGTAATAAAATATAAACGATAGTATCTTTAAAATTAATTATTTTTAATGTGTGTGAATTCAATGGTAATGAGAAATTATAATAATTGTAGTCATAGACTTATTAAAAAGCTTTATCTTACCAATCTATAATACAATGGCTTTATGGTGTCCCAACAGTCGACAATGTCACTATAAAGTTTTCTAATTTCAGACATATTTGAATTCGTCGATATATTTTTCAATTTCTTAACACAAGAATAAATATGATGCAATATAATAATTTGCATCGCGGAGACCATGTCGACGGAGAATACTGATAAGTACGTCCCGAATCGTTTCATGGTTTCTTCCAATGAGAGTTTGTTGATGATAGCAAAGAACAGTACGAAACACGTACAGTTCAATGATATAATAAAGATGACGTAAATTATAATTGAAATATTGAAAATTCCACATATACGAATGTCATGTTTTCTTTCGACAGATAAAATCTGTATTAGAAAATCATTGATACTATATTTAGAAGTATTGAAAATATATATATATAAGCCATATTGGATGATATGAAACTGTTGTGGCAAATCATCGATCTTACAGTTCCATAAAGGTGTTGAATCTATAACAAAATGGCCAACCGTCATAATTATAAATAAAATTTTGAACCAAGGATTATATTTTTTTTCCAAATCATGTAGAAATCCGCAATCATATCCAAATAGAATGTGAAGCGTCGCGAAGAAATATATCACAATTTTAGGTACAGAAATATTATTTTTGTTCGTTCTTAATTTAGTTTCACTATACATTGTTATAAGTTTTATATATATTTTCCAAATTCACACATACCAAACGGGAACGAACCGCGCATTGATACAATAATTCTCACAGTCACAATCGATTGCTTTCAATACGTTATTGAAATTATCAATTTTACTAAGTGCTTCTGTAAACAACAGACAGTATTAATCCATTTCATAACAAAATGTGTGATTATATAAAAAATAATGTCCTTTACATTCTTTTTAATCTATACAACAAAGAAGTTATCTAAATCATCGTAATAGAATTCTGTTGCCTGTCGTCAGTGTTACACCATCTTTGATACAATGACAACTCTAACAGTGAAACGAAACAATTGGATAGACATTGAACAAAACGTACCTAAGATATTAATCTTATATTTCATATTAATTCAGATCTTTTTTGACGTCGACTGCGGCGTTATTCTGTTGTGTAATGAAAAATATCGTACAATAATAAAATTCATATATCGCCTCAAACTCATTGCTGTATTCGCTATTGTTTGTTGGCCGTTTAACTCATTCAATATGTTTGAAATTTATTACATGGTTTACTTGGTCCAATATAGTTCATATTTATTGAATTTAACATTTTCGAAATACAGTGTGTATTATTTTTTAATTGATATTATTAGTGTGTTTAAAAATCGACAGTTAAATGAATTTAAAAGAATCGGTGTCGTCGCCATCTTTTATACGGTGTTTATTATTTCTTTTAAAATATCAGAGAGCGTTTTATTATGTTATGTTAACAGTTGTACCGAATATTTTAATAGGTATAGGTTAATCAACATACCTATTTATACTCTAGACGTTATTTCTGTTGTGGAAGTTATCGTTTTATTTGCACTTTATTTAAATGTTAAACATCTGAAAGATATTTTAAGGTTAGGAGAAGGTGATTTGGAGAAAATCAAATCTGTATACGTAGAAATAACAAAATGTTGGAATAATATATCTCCATTGTATTCAAAACTTGTAAGTTTAAAAATATCTATTAATTACGATATAATTGTCTTGAATCGTTAATTATTTATTTGTTTGTTTCAGATTATAGTCGACGTGGTATTTAATACACCAAAATTCATGTTTCTTATTTGGTATCTTGTTCAAAGTTTACAAAACAAAGTAAGTGAACAATTATTTTTTTTATTTATTAAGAACAAAGAACAGTTACATAATGTAGATACGTCAAAATGAACAAGTGAACAATTATATAACGAAACCAATAGAATTGTACACAACTCAAGTAGGTGAAATAAAATAAAGGTCAGTTAAAGGGGACAACGGACGCTTTTAAAATTCAATTAAAAAATAAAATTAATAAATTATTTATTAAACATAGACTATCTTTATGTTATATTAAAACACCTAATTTAAAAACTTAATATATTTGCTTTGATATGACATTAACATAGATTTCGTTAAAATTAAAAAAAAATAACCTATTAAAACTTTCGTGAGACATTTCACTATACTACTTAGAACACGGCTTAACTCACGTGTAAATCGGTGTCGGTATTAGTGAGCGATGGGCCGAGAACGCGCTATAGTACCAATCCCAGTCACCCTGAAAAATAGCCTCCGATGGGCTCGAAACTAGTCGGTACCGA
>JAODUI010000010.1:1253418-1272900 GCA_027563995.1 Papilio gigon | reverse complement strand
TTAGTGCGGACGGCAGGAAGTCGTTGGATGCGGAAGGCGGAGGACCGCATACTGTGGAAGGCATTGGGAAAGGCCTAAGTCCAACAGTGGGCAGACAAGGGCTGTTGATGATGATGATGATGATGTTTTGTCAACTTACTAATATTGCATTTGCCACTCGACCTAAGCTCTATGCTCTTAGGATTACGTATACGACAATGCGAACGGGATTCGAACTCACTCGTATGATATGAAATTTGTACCTTCAACTATTAAGCTATTGGCTTCTTTGTAAAATTCTAATTTTAATTGAGATTTGCATTTTGTTACCAAAATCGTAATTACCACTGAAGAAACAAACACACAGGAACACGTTGTTTAATTTTAACAAAAGGAAACGGCAAATGTTTCATGTATATAATTATTTTTCCACATAATTTATCTTTTTTTTTCACTTCAGTAGGTACTGTGTTGGCCATTGGTCGTTGATTTATGCTAAAACATGTAGACAAGTCAATTCAGACTGTTTGTAAATAGCTTTACATTGATGTGAGCCAAAAAGCCGATGCGCACATTCTGTATTGTTTGTTTCCACGAAATGACTGCGACTGGATATACCGTACAGTCAGCGACGCAAACCGATCAATACAAAACTCATTCCAAGAAATTGAACTTTATCGTATAGTAATAGATTATGTTATTCAGTGTGTTTGTTAATTTGTTTAGAAGCTTTGTGTTAGGGTGTACAGTTAACAGTTTTCGACGCACTCCGCTAATGGATTTGAAGCGCAACATTGTTTTCGGATGCATCGCAACAAATGGAAATCGGACATTTGCAACCAGAAAGGTTTTTGTGAGATTATTTGTGCAACATTGTATTGCCATCATAATAAATAATTACTAAGCTATTCAAACTGCTGGCTGCGTTTCTACCGCTCCTTAAGAGATGGCGCTGTACTGTGATAGCATTTTATTGAATTACGATGTCTATATTTGTCTTGACATCCACATCTTCTGTGGATCGGAGGCGCTTTTGATGTTCTGGTCGACGTTATTGCGTAAAAAAACATCAGCTGAAACAAATAAACAACGAAAACGAATCTCTTTAGTATGTGACATTTAAATTCGTGTAGGATTCAATTTCACGTGAAATTATTTTGTTTTCAATTAAATAAAATTAAATAATTTAGTTAACGAAAGTGATGTTTTATATTCAAAAACAAAGTTTCCGTCGCAATAAAACGTGGTTTCATTAAGTATAGAACAAAGGAGCAAGTCTCAGGATGCATCTAACGATATCGCCCCAAGTTCCCTGACTCAATTTAACTGAACTCGTCGGCAATTTGCACAAATTGGAGTGCGGTGGAGTTGAGTTGGGCGTTATCACGCCCGTGTACAGATGTCTTAATGTGTGATGCAGTCGCTAATGTCTTCAGTTCTCTTGCAATTACTTAAAGACGTTATCCCGAGCTAATCGGGCATGATAGCAGCTTATGTTCAGTTCATAATATGATGAGCACATAAACAAAAATGTATAATAATGTTGGCTACAAAGGTAGAGGAAGATCGAGTATGGATGCATTGTGTGAAACAGGACACGTGTAAGATAGTGAATTCAGATACAACGGCGGATAGAGATATATGAAAGGGTACATACTGTGTCGACCCTCCGTAGGAAAAAGGGCAGGTATAGCATAACTTTTGTGTGATATTATTATGAACGTAATATAAAACGGTCAAAGAAATGAGATAATGACGAAGTAGACCATAAAAATGTTGTCTTTTGGACTATTGTTAAATGTCATCGGAATTATTTGAAAGAGTATGAAAAGATTAAAAAAAACGTGCATATATGTTCTAATATATTTTGATACATATTCGAAAACATCGCATTAATTGTATGCTCGTCTGCTCCATAAATATTAACGAAGCCAACATTGCCTGTTTTGTTTTATTTCGGTCTCGCAGCCATGACAAATATGGAGTTAGTCTAATTATTCTGCCTTTGGGCGGTTTTACGATCGGTTTCATTTTTTCGGATACGAATTTTAAAAGCACGTGAAGCGTGCGGCGGCGCGGTCTGACCGGAGCGGACGGAGTGTTCCTTATGTGATTGTTGTATAATATTTGAGATTGGAATACGAAAATATGATGCATTATTTTATTGAAGAATAAGGCAAACGAGTGTTGAGATCACAAGAATGCTATACTAGATGAAGCAACAGATGCGCTGTCGTCCTTTGAGAAAGAGATACGTCCGATTTTTCTTCTTTTTCGGAGTGACGAGGGTGTATTGTTTTTCGCGTATATGTGAGTTTGTTTGTATGGTGTGAATGTAAATTTCTTGGTGACGTAATGTCCTAAACAGAATCGATTTTGAAAGAAAGAAAAAATCTTTGTAAATAATATTTTACACAAAGAGATAGCAATCTACAACTGCTGACTGAAAGCTTTTCAGCGGAACCGCTGAAACTGATGTAGATATGACACACATCAACATTTCATGAATAACTGAACACGTCAAAAGGCATGCAGGATGTTATCTCAAATCAAAGCTTCGTTCAAGTGGTGCTTGGAAAATAGTGGTGATTTCACAAACAAAAGTTTTGCAATTTGCGAACTTATTTTCTAACAAGTAAGGTTGATATTCGTCTCACAAACTTTATAATGTTAATTTTAAATGATTTTGTCTGTTAATAATAATATACATTTAAATATTACTAAGTAAACCGCTATCTAATAATTACACACTGAAAATAGATCCTTCAATTAGCCTTAAGGTTTAAATGAACATTATTTTGAATATAAAATACAAAAACGTTGGACTTCGTAAAATAATACACTGATAGCTCTACAAACGATGAATCGAATCCTTGGATCAGTTAAACTTACAAGAAACATACAAAACAGTTCTTACATAAAGAAAGGCGGGTATCCATCCTTTTGTAGTTCGTTCGTCGTTCCTTGTGCGTCCTGCAAAGGATAGGAACAAGTTGCCGGCGACAGTTTTTCCGTCCAAGTATGACCTCGGTTTCTTTAAGAGTAGAATGAATAGGTGTTTACTAAAGTAGTGCGTATCATCTTTCGATTTTATCATCACTTAAGTTAAGTGAGATAGTTGTCAAGCACTAGCTAAATCATTGTGAAAAAAAAAACAAAATTAAACACGAAGATTTCAAATAATATTTGTCATTTTGAAGAAGCTAAAATAAAACAATCTATAACCTGTGTTAACCTTCTGTGACATGGGCGTGAGTATAACGTATTCGTTATATGTAAATAGTAATAATCATTAACTGTTAAACTATTAAAACTTTCGTGAGACATTTCACTATACTATTTATAAAACGCCTTAACACACCCTGAAGATGAGCCGCCGATGACCTCGAAACTAGTCGGTACTGACACCGATTTACACTTGAGTTAAGCCGTTTTATAAATAGTATAATCATTAACTGACTATGAATAAAATCGTATATTTTTACAAAGATACATAAAGCAGAAGTCAATCATCGACCCCATATTTGGCGCGTACAATAGACATAGCTGCAATATCGCGGCCTTTAAAAGGGATCGGCTTTAAAGCTGTCGCGTTGAGCGAAGCAATTTACTCGTTTGATTGATGCACGTTTCGGCTGTTACACGGTATACCAAAGACCTATGGAAATCCTCTAAAGTCACTCAACATAATAAATATTCAAAATGGAATTGTGATACATTTTTCGTTCTATGGTTATTGAGGGTTTTACTACCAGATTCCAGTTCGTCATAGCTGCGATGCCTTGATTTTTTTTAATACACAACATATCAACTATACATACTACAGATTTACAAACATTAATATACACACGATCAAAATTCGCCTTGTAAATACTACCTATTACGATGATAATTTAGTATTATAAAAATAAGCATACTTGAATATTTAAAGCTTTAAGTTTATTAAACAGTTTCATTTCTAATTATTTACTGATGTAAGAACTAACAAAAACGTATTTGATAGGAAGCCAATGTAACATTATTTAGCATAGTTTTAGTTGCGTAATTGTATGTTGACTAAGGTATTAATAAAGAATTAAAAATCAATAGATCTTGCTGTGTATGTCTACAACATTATTACCTCTACTTATTACATTGTCTATCGGTTTGTCGGAGGGCCATTATGGGAGAGTAAACAAGTGTAACAGCATTTACATGAGTCCTTTGTGGCTCGCGCGGGCGATCGCTACATTTGAATATTTCAAAATTCGTTTAAAAATTGCTTTTAAAAACGATGCAACGACAAACGTATTTGATTGAAGGTTTTCTGACATTAAATGGAAATAGCTTTGATAGACCAACTTGCGTAAAACAATTGAAAATGTTTTTATTTTTTCTTTTCCGATCTTTGGTGTCTAAAGCGGTTGGTTGTAGAAACTACGTTTGTACTTGAATACCATGTTGTCAAGTTTTATAAGTTTCTTTATAAGCAAGTTTTATAAGCAATCTTTATTATTAGTCTCGAAACCATCATCAACCTACCCTTCTCCTTTCTTAGTGTCAGCAACGTACACATCCATACATACCGGTCATAACTGAACTCGCATCCTTCTTAAGCATATCTTACACACAATTCAACCACACCTAGATCTTCCTCTACTTTCGTTGCGATCCAAATTTGTTTCATCCGGACAGGAAACGGTACGATCTATACTGAATAACTAATATTTATTGATACACATATTGACATTTGACATAACCATCCAGCTCGTTCGCTCATTAATTATATATGCATCTGAGCGTATCAGTCAACAAGCTGTTATAATTTCTGCTTAACATGTCATTAAAGGGTCGCACAGTCAACACATCAATGTTAATATCAAAGCTTCGATATTCTCTTTACGGCGCGCTCAATTAACTCGCTATCACGATAAAGCGATCACAAACCTTCGGTCGATTAAAATTTTCAATGCATCAAAAGGCCGGTCAGGATCAAAGGGAGACAGCTTATTCATTTGAATGGAAAATGTGGTGTAACTTTCAATGATGTATTTTAATTACTGGATGATATTTTAAAAAAAATAAAGTCACTAACAAATCGAGACTAGGAATGGAGTATTTCACACTTTTTGGCGGCCACCCTTGAGCTGCGCAGTTACATCTCCTCGCACTCGCTAAGCCTTACAGCCTGTTTTGCACACGATGTTTCGAGTTGCTGATATATTTGAAAAAAAAAATCATTTCCGCAGTACGAAGTTAATGCTAGATATATCCCTTTTAAATTTGCTTTGTAAACAACACTTCCTCTCTACCCATTTTCTAGACTTTATTTATAAAACAAGACGGAGTTTCCAAGCTTTAAATTTTCAGTATTACAGTTCATCGATAAATTAGTATTTTTTTATTATATATTTTAAACAATTCTTTGCTATTTTAATGTCTCTTCTAGATATTATTATTCCACGCGTTCGTGTGATTGGGTGTTTATTAAATTAGGCTTCCTGTTATTTTGTTTCAATGGCCGTCGAGTTGCGGCTGCGCAAAAAGCTCAGCGGTTTCAAAGGCTTCAAATCATAAGGGCATCTTTTTGTTCGTCAATATGAACGTACACATACGAGATATATTTATACGGATGTTTACGTTTTTACGGTATTTACATGTTTTCACAGATATTAAACGTTTAAAGTGACGGTAATAATATTTTTTTTTAAATGTAACAACTGGAATGATATACCTTAAGTTTAACTATCAAGTTATACAGTTCGACTGCAGGAAAAGCTGATGATAAACTAAACTAAGACATTCCACCTGAAAAAACAAAACCTCCTCCTTGAAGTGAGAAATAACATCGGGGCAGATGAAAGTCATTATCTTGTAAATGGTTGTAACTTGTATTCTCTAGAGAAACGTATGTTTTTCATGATCACCTTACTGAAAGCGGGAAAAAGGGCTGGTATTTTCCAACGACACAGCAATACACCGATATGCATTACAGGTACGCACTTGCTGTGTTAAAAGAGCGATGATTTTCATACCAATGCACTCCCCTGTCTCCCCTCGCATTATATTGTCAAAGACCCTGAAGTGCATCGCTATATGTATACATATATACATGTCTATGTGTATCATAGAGAAGTAATATAGGTATAGAGGTGACGAGGATGAACCATAGAGTACTGTTGTTTTGTACGTTATGACCACAAGCATTGTAGAGTTATTCTTGTCACAGTAACGATAATTACAGATTTTTTTTACAAACTGTATAATTAATATATATTAATCAATAGAAAATATAGATAAAATAAAGTAAAATTAATGTAGGTCTATAAACATAATGTTAAATTCTTGTTTAAAAAAAAAACTTCTTAATTTAAAAACTCATTAACGCACGGACATCTCTCTGAAGTATTCGTGAGATTGAATTAAAGTTCAGTTTTTTTATTAAAACTTTTTATGCCTCTACAAACTCGAGGTCGTACTCCTTTTTGCTCTATTTATAACTAAACATTCAGTTCTGAGTTCCTAAATTGAAATTCATATATACTTGCATATAACTATACTATCCTTTTTTATTAGTTATTTTTGTGCCGAATGGGCGTCAACGTCACAGGACTGTTAAAGTTCCGGTGCAAAGTTTGGTAATTATTATTTTATATCATCATCAACGTCAAGACCCACTTCGGGTCGCTGCGCCAGCGGAGTAAGTAAGTATCATCAACGTCAGTCTGCCCACTGCTGGACATAAGCGTTCACGAAATCTTTGGGCAGTATGCGGTCCTCCGCCTTCCTTTTTATATGGTTGCATAAAATAGTTTTTCTTTTGTTTTTCCAATCTGTTTATGAAGTCCATAGTTTCATAGGTCACAGCCACTATCGGTACACCCCTGTAGGGGAAGTCGACAAAGCAGTGGTGAGTAATTACGGAAAAATGGGGAATAACTAGGTCAGTGTGTATGTGTGCGTCGTGAATTAAAACATGCGAACGCACGGCGCGCCGAGCGGCGCGGCAAGGGTTATGAAGTCGGGGAAATGTGTTTATAATGTACATCGATAAATAAACACTATGCAATTTTTTTTTAAGTTTTTGCAGATTTTTATTAATTCACTAATATTTCTTTTACCACTCCAAATAAGCTCTCGGTTTATGCTAGGTGGTCCACGACAATAGTCGGATGGCGAGATTCGAACCCACAACCAGTAATAGGTACTCGGTATTTTTAACCATTAGGTTATTGGAGTTTTAAATATTTAATTAAACATGTATTAAAAATATTTTAACAGAGACATTGTTACATGTTCAGTGCATATTTCAAGCAACTTTACTTGGTAGAAGATAAAAGCACTAGAAATGAGAGGTCGTGAGCTCGCATACGCGATCGCTTATTTACTGAGAATCAAAATACATGTCTAAAGTGTAGAGTATCCTTCGTGAAGTATATTCATTATACATGTTTATATAACATCGCGGCGGTACGATAATGCCAGCTCGTTTTTTAAATAGAGTATCACTATGTCATTGACATGTCCACTGTGGAAAAATCCCCACCACAAAAAACAAAAGAAAAAAAGTTTAAAAAATATGTGAGCCTTACGAATAGACGTTGGTTATGCGTTTTATCAATATCTATATTATTATAAAAAGAGTAAACTTTTTTTACTTTATATAAGATCTCAGCGACTACGGCACAGATTTGATTCATCCTTTTTTTAATCAATATCAACACTTACCATTAAGGCCAAGTAACATCCATACACTGACATTCCAAAACAGTCCGGTTATCGCGCATCTTCCTGCCGCGTTATGGAACGGTCTGTCCTCGGCGGTACCAACCAAACCAATATGACTTAGGGTCCTTCAAGAAGCGAGCGTACCTCTCTCTCAAAGGTCAGCAACGCATCTGTGGTTCTTTTGGTATTGCAGGTGTCCATGGGTGTCGATGATCACTCTTGTCCTCGATCGTTTGCCCCCTTCTCGTATAAAAAAAGCTGTATATTATCAAGCTTTTAAACTTAGGCCAATCAACTATTAAATTAGAGGGTTAAGTTTGTAAATCATTTTGGTAATTTATTGTTAGTTGAATTGGGTGTAATAATTTTAATGTAATATAGAAGTATATTTACTGAACGTATATATTGAAGTAATGTTACCCGTTGGTAGTAAGTACATGATGTCGTACGTATGTCGGAATTCATTTGTAGGAAACGCGTTGCAGCGCAGTTCAATTCTGCAATTTGCTCGGTACGTCAGTATTGGCACATTCCATCGTGTTGCAGTTAATATGTTTTTTTCGGACAGAGATTAAACTATCTACACCGTTAGTTTAAATTTAACCATGTGGCTGATGTGATGGTGATGATGATCATTAAGTGAATTAAAATAATTACGATGAAATTTAATCATTCATATTCAAGTTATTTTGCTATACTATCGTTATAGCAAATAGTAGTAATTTCTCTTTACAATATACATATAATGTATACACATATATATACACAATATATATATACTACATACACAAATTTTAAATTATCATTACATATGTACATGTAAAGTTGATAATATTACAATGATACGAAGGAGCAATTTGTTTTCTTCATGTCAAATTTTGCTCGTGCCCTACTTTTACGTTGTTTATTGAAAGTACTGATTTACTTACGTGATCGTAACACTGAACTGTATAAACAATGCCTACGGCGCTCGCCCTTTCGCCGCCCTGTCATTGCGATGCAAAATGACGTCATTGAATCCAGAGATGGATTTGGCCCATAATTCCTGAACACAAAATTTGTACCACGAGTGAAAGACTTTCGTGTATTATTTCAACTTCGTTGTACATTGCTCGTCCGGGACGACAATATTTAGAAGTGGTCGAAGTTAAACAGCAATGGAGAACGAATGTAGTTTAGCTCGTGTTTTGTTTGTTTGTAATTGGCAGGTGACGTTGTCATTTAGGGAGCTGATGGGCAGACATTAGGGCGTCTGCATCGTTGTGGGCTGGACGCTTCTATTTGTTAAGGGCCCTGTGTAATTTTGTTAATGCGTCCAGATAACGGGTTGCTCGGGAAAAAAAGGGAACGAGGAAAATATGTCAATTGACAAAGCCGAAGGGTACGGGAAACGCTCGACATCCAGCGGAAGAAAAAAAAACTGAACACGTTTTAAAAATACAACGCATTTTGCCTGATCAATCTACAAACAAGTTATCTTTTTAGATCAAACAAAATTACACATTAAAGAAAAAGACACTTTACAGTAATAAATGTTTTAGGTACGTTCATTCAATTTGAATTTCTTCATTCATTCGCATAACAAAATAACACAGATCTAAAACATCTAACGCAGAAGGTCAAAGTTGTACGTAATTTCTCTTTCATTTTCTTTAAAGTCGTTCATAAATTTTCCATTCCTTTGTAGTTGTAAAGATAAACCTTGAACTATTCTCGTCTAAATGGATATCCAAGATCATGCAGCGAGACCTTGCCCTTGGCATTGGCATTGGCTCTGGCATTGAGTACAGTTTGTTCCTTTTGTCACTTCTAGTATTACATTAATAGATGTCTTATAAAAAAAATAGATTTTATATCATTCTTAAATAATTTTATTACATCTTTTAATACTAAGTACATTAAAAAGTATTCAATCATTTTAATTATTGTAACATCGACGGGTATCGACTCAGGGTCCATCAAGAAGCGAGCGTACCTCTTCCTCAAAGGCAACTGTGGTTCATCTAGTACTGCAGCTGTCTGGGCGTAGACGATCACCTTGTGATCCCGCTTGCCTCCTTCTCTTATAAGAAAATATAGTTTTGTAGTAAGAGTAATAAGTAAGATGTATTGTATTGTGACGATGACATATAGATCCTTCTTTGATTCTATGTTTTACTTTTTATTTTATTGGTATGTCAAATAGTGGTTGCTATGGTGATGTTGATTTTGTTTAGTCCGATACGGAATAAATGGCTCGATGGTTAAATAATTTGTTTAATTCGTTACAATATTATCTCATTTTGAGAAACGAAAATATTAAATTTATGTCATTCCAAATTACTAAAAGGATTACTATATTCAGTATTGGGCAGACCAAGGCTCATGATGATGATGCTGAATCTTACCAACATTATTATATGGATGGATGAACGCATAGAAGTTTGTCGGGAGGTATGTAGGTAGGCAATAAGTCAAATTTGGCGCAAAGATAGATTACTATCCAGATTAAGACATGGGCTACTATTTTTTTTAATTCCGCGCGGATAAAGTTCCGGGTGTCAGCTGGAACATTAGATGCATATTCATAGGAGACATTTGATAAAACTTATATCACAAACTTCTGTCGATACTTCATCGCATATGCACGTATCATTATAAACCACGGCGACACGTTATTCAAAGTACGGCGTCCATTAAAATTCATTTCCGCGACGCACCCTCGCGCACAAACTGAGAATAACAAACGCTTCCCTTCACCCTGCGTCTCCCTCGCCTCTCACGTTGGGCAGGATAAGGAATTCTTCACATTTTTGAATTCAACTACGCAGATTCCTGGCAAGTTTCGGTCCCGCACACAATTCAACTGTAACTACAGGTCGGTGATTTTTACTTTGAAATGAAAGCTCGTTTATTTTTACGTTGATTACTTATTAGAGCATACTCGATCACGCTCTAGTTTGGACTATGTCACTTTTAGCTGATTATTAAATAATTTATTTCTCCATTTACACCACAACCACTCTCTAAGGATCGTAGTCAGTGTTAGGCTGATATCTGGAGCCAATGATACTTCATGAAATAATTAGGACAATTTAGAGGAAGTATGTAAAATTATCACAGGCGGGAAGTCGTTAAATGACATTGAAGTGGACCTGTGTGAAGCAGTGGGCAGATATAATCTGTAATGACGACGATATTGATGTAAACGTACATTGCGTTGCCATGCTTTGGGAAACAAAAACATTAGGTCAAAGTCTACGTTACTTCGTAGCTTAGCTAATTTAAACACTAAGAGTTAATTACAACGAAGAAATCTCGTAGCTAAGGCTGGGAAGGCGGGGCGTTGGCGAGAACAAAATGGCAAAGTTGGCGTGGCCGGCGCAGGAATGCCCATTTACAGGTGAGAAGTTTTAACGAGCCAACTTTAAGGTTTCAGGACTTTTAATTGTGCCCAACGGCGCGGCGGTCGGCGGTCACAAAGAATGCGTTAGCATTGAAATGTCAGCATGATATGCTGTGATAAAAATTAATAGTCGAAAATAGAAAAATAAAAATTATTTATAACTTCTAATTTTATCTTAATAATTATAACGACAACTTTAGTTAAAAAAAAAACATCTGACTGAAACAACAATAATTTAAAACTCACGCCAAGCTCCTGGATTTAAAACCAGACATTTGTTTTTGCTATTACTGTTGAAGTAAAATAAAAATAATCTGCTACAGTTTTCCCGGCGACGATGAAAAACGCGGTCTGTTAATGTGACAGTAAATAAATAATTTGTTGGAGCGCGCCGCCATATTTCTCGGGCCGTTATCGCCCGCGTTCCGCTCATAAATCGAATGCAGTTATTAGGGGAGGCAAACATTCCGACAAGTCGCAGCGTAAACACGAAAATATTGGTGTGAGGCGAGTACTTATTTTATTATTTACATTTCTAACGTAAGTAAAAGTAAAGAAATAAACACTTCACATTTACCATCACTGTCTACCCCGAACACCAACAAGTACAAAGACAGTGACAAAGATTAATCAGTTATCACTACCTACTCCTCCGGGTTACAACGTGAGTATCTTTTTGGGCAATCACTCTTTAATCAATAAAGATAATTAACATCGTCCAAATAAAAAAAATAACAAGTATACACCCACTACGAGATTCCCTTACGAGGGACGGACGTGTTAATTACCGCTTTATCACGACACGGCGACGCGACGAGCCCGTAACAATTCTGCGTCATGTAAATAACCGACCGATTGAATCGCCGAGCCGCGAACATATGGGCAAGATTGATGATGGGAAAAATGAAATATTTATCGTTGGCGTGCTATCGGCGTGCGTCACGCGAATTCCGGCGCGGCGGGACGGCACCCCGACGATTAACACGGTACTGCAAATAAGGGTTGTCAACCACTGACACGGAGACAAGTATAATACGCATTACCAAATTTCATTTGGAAAACTTTAAAGAGCCACAAGACTAAGGACATCGAAAAAAAAACACCAAATACTGTAATGAGTATATTGCTCGTAGTTTTCTCATCTATCCAAGTTTTCTAATTATAAGTGTGCTAATGCAAGACCATACAGCTAAATACAACCAGGAAAACTTATATTACAAAATTTATAAAAAAAACCCGGCATCCCTATCACCAACACGTTCATTATCATTCGTCATTGTCACGCTCCTCGCTACGGTCATTATGGATAATAGTATCGGTATTTCGTCAAAGCGTCTCGTTTGGTTTATTATTAAAATGCAATTTCTTACACCATTTGTCAGTATCAATTGATAGCCTTCGCTTTTAAAAAGTAACAAACATGAAAGAACATTATTTGTGCATCATATCGAATGTAGACGAGGTAACCGTTAAGTAAAGAAAGAAGGAAGATATAATAGATGAGGTCATAACATCTAAGAAATCAGGACGAAATAATTTCCACCGTAAACTGTACGTCTTACAAAATTCAACTAATAGCGCTAATTAAGTTAGAATCGCAAAGTATCACATAGTTCTCAAGATTAACTCCAGACATAAACTGATACAAGACATCGACTAGATTACTCACAGTATAACATTACGCGCAGATTAATCACATATGAACAGCTGAGCTGAACGAAGCAAAGTTTTAATTGGAAAACTCCCGGAGCGTTCGACAAGGCAGTTGGCTGTAAACGTGTAACACAGGTTGGAGCGGCGCGAAGGTTGCAGCTTTGATTGAATTAAAATTCCAATCTTGATAAAGTAAGGTTGCCTAAAGGTGCGAAAATTGGACCAATTTATGTGCTCGTATATGAGATTTATTTTATGGAAAACGCGAACAAGTGAGAAAGGGGAACTAAATTTTTTTAATTAACTACAGAGCTAACGATAGAACAACACGTAACGAAAATAATAAAGGTACAGAGGAACATTCCTCACACAATGCGTTATATACATGTAATGGAAGAAGTAATAGATAAGACAAAACTATGTCAGCATAAGTTACAGGGTACACATTAATTTAAAAAAGACATTGATTTTGTACAAAAGCTCAATTTAATCTACACTCTATTAGTCCTCAACACTTTGTTAGTCTTTACTTACTCTACTATTTCACTTACAATAACCAAAATTGCAGGAACTACTTTAGAAGCGACAATATCTTAGTTTTCTACGTTCATTGTTTCATAATACAGGAAACTGGAAACTATAAAATTAAATACGTACCAGTTAATTTGAACAAAGCAACCTTAATGAACATTTGCTTCTTGGCGCCAACGCGTTTGCTTCGAATCATAATTAATTTTCGTCAAAACGGCTACAGACATCATTTGCTGGAAGTGTTGGTTCATCAACAAGTTGCCGTATAACCTAATATACATATATCAGGGCTTCCTAACGCAGACTGAATAGATTGTCTATCCGAATTTCTCTGAATATAATTGACTGACAAAGTTTTGAATACCTTAGTATGTAAATACTGAAATATCTTGGTTCCATAACTGAGGTGGAGATACAATATTCGATAAAAAGTTCAAATATCAACAATATTTCAACTTATCTAAGACATAGATTTGAAAGAAGACTTGAAATTTATGGTAGGTAATTCTTAAGATAGCATAAAGTGGAAGAAGGACTGAGTAATTGGATGCGAGTAGGTAAAGATGGATATCACAATTTGTTATGCCCTACTAACGACATAACAATCCAGGAATGTCATAACTCAAAAAATTAATCGCAAATTTAATCCCATCTCCGTCCTCATGTCTACAAATTTTAAAGATAGACAACGCTCTTGCATTCTTTATGTTCTCACAGGTGTCTATGGACAGCGGTCCAAACGAAACTCCTTTTGTTAGGTACCACCTTCTGCTATGATGTATATCTGATTTTATGTACATCACCTTATATACTCGTGTACACTTGATTGCTGTTGGTAACATTTATTTGTTTGTACGCGATCGTGAAACTTACGTCACCTTTAACATTCAACTCCACGTCTTAGCGTATGAATACAAGATTTATAATTGAAATTACTATGTATTACCCGACACGTTTCCTACGCTGTGTATTTCTTGATATTAATTGAAGCTTGATTGATGTGGAAATCATATTGGTTAATACACTTATATTTTAATATGGATAGAATGTGTAGTTAAATTATTGTACCTCGTAAAATTAAGTGTTATGTGTATATTAATTAAATCTATGTATGTTTATGACGATTTTGGTATGATTCCTAGTTAATCTATCGACCTGTGACTTACACAAGGTACAGATTATGATATGTACTTGTAAACTAAACAAATTTGACCATTTATTTTTAATATTGTAAAATAGACTTTACTGCGTTAAAAATATACTACATACTAAATACATTAGTTGGTATTATAAAACAGTGTTGTGCAAGCTAGGCCTCGCGGCCTTATTGGATTTATGTCGGACATGTCGGCCTCGTGTCGGTAACGTGTCGGCAACGTGTCGGGGTGCGGATGCGTGCGATCCGATAACCGCAATCCCAGCTTATTTTTAATTCTTATTAATGTGTTCAAAAATATCGGCCAAATAAACATGGTTAAAATGATCGTCAATAAATATAAATGAAAAATTTATATTACCTTTACGAATCCAACTGAATGATATAAACAATATTATATGAAACTCGGTCACTGTCAGTGAGCGACGGGCCGCGAACGCGCTGTAGTACCAATCCCACTCAGCCTGAAGAAGAGCCCCCGATTGGCTTGTAATTAATCGGTACCGATACCGACCTACACGTGAATTAAGCCGTTTTATAAGTAGTGTTAGTGAAATGTCCCACGAAAGTTTTAATAATTTAATGTTATATCTAAAAAGAAAATTAATCATTAGACGCAGACGTCTGCGACTCTGTGCGAGTTGACTTAAAAGTAACTCAAGTACCCTATGTGTTCTTTCATTCTATGTTCTAGATTGTTGTTTTCGAGATAAGTACTAACAAACATCACATCCATATCATCAACCTTTGCCCAAATGTTTCCGTCCAAGTACGATGTAGCCTTCAAGAGTAGTATGAATAGGTACTTACTAAATTAGCACTTACCATCTTTCGACCACATCTAGTGGGATCGTGGTCAAGCGTTAGTTTAGTTTCCCTCCAAAAAAATGATTCCACAGTATTCGGTCCTCCTTCGCATCCAATCACTTCCTAACGTCCGCACTAAGTCATCGGTCCACTTGTATGAAGGACGCCCCACGCTCATATCCATCCACATTAACTAGTAAAAACTAAGATAAGACAGTTTCAAGCGCAACGTAATGACACATAGAGTACCGTAGTCTTCGATCGTCGAACCGTTCCTCTAGACGTCAGCATGCCCACATTCAATATTCTACATCGGCAACACGACGGCCGCTCGTCTTTAATTGATCGTGCCCAAGTGCAAAACTCGAACTGGCGCGTCTACACTAACAAACTCAATTTGGCTTAGAATTTTTAACTAGAAGATAGCGAACTTTTTACATTTACCAATTGTAACAGTCACATTTATGCCTGAAATTTTGACGACAAATGTTACTTTTATGATGCTCTAGAAAAAAAACTGTCGAAACTGAAAATCGAAATTATTGGAAACTTTCCCACAATTAAATTCGTACACTATACTGCTTATAATAACGACTTCATTCACGTATAAATTGGTCTTGGCACCGACTTGTTTCGGACCCGATGGAGGTCCTTCTTTAGGGTGTGTTAACAAACGGTATCCCAACAGGTCCCAAACTAGTCGGTACCTACAGCGATCTACTCGTAACTAAGCCATTATTTAGTAGTGTAATTTTCCACAAGACATTCTAATAATCAAAGTGACTAAGAAGCACTGTTAATATATTTTAAGTTAACATTAAAACACATTTATTCCTTCCGTAGCGAGCTTTTAAATCACTGTCGTAATAGAAATTCTTTGCGCGAAGATTGAAACACGTAATCTCACGAATGTACCGAAACTACAGTATCATAAAGCAAGACAAACAGGAAAATCATACATAGGGAATGGTTGGTCTATAAATAAAATTATCCGGGACACAATAACGTCATTAGCATTCTGAGTCGGAGGCGGGATACGCCGCGGCTTGTGTATTTACAGCCAACGATGGAGATACGGTAACGATACGATTCTTATACAAAACAAACGAAATAAAAAACATAATAATTTAAATATCTAAACACATCTTCGTTATATATTTATCGTAGATAGGTTGCAAGTTACTGGAGCATTGGAGGAGTCCCTTCAAATGTATCTTAAGTTTAAAGATTATTCGAAACACACGAAAAAAATCGAGTAGTTTATGTAATCAATATTAATTACAGAAAATAATATGCAACAACTTAATTAAATAACAAATGAATCGTCCCGCAGTCGTCGCATTAGCTATAAAGGGGATGAACGCAACGGGAACCGGGAATTACATAAATCGTGATTTGCCGGCAAAGCCAAGCCCGTCGCATCGGATTCGTCGTCTTGATCGACGACTACCCGGATATGAATACGCATGAACTTCTAATGTAATATAATACGTAACACAATAATCATTTGTAACGGACGGAGTTTTTTATAGCCACGGATAGTACGACGCTGGGATGCCTCCTTAAGATCCAACCGAGGACGGATCCTCATTGGGGTAGGATATGATGATGAATGGTATACAAATTCCTTACAAATATTGTTAACTGTACGAATTTATAGTGCTTTTAATAATTGTAACAGGCAAGTAAAGACTATCGTTTTATATTTGGAACAATTTGTATTCGAATTTTAAATTTAACCACCATCTTGTTTTAACGTATCATTTAGTCGAGGGTCAAGACCTTCACTTGTTTCTTTGCCTACAGAGCGCGTACGACCTTTCAATCACGCCACCTCTGACTGTTTTATTCATTATTCAAATAAAATATGAAAGTGATTTGAATATCGAACACAATCATTTAATATTGTAAAACTATCTGACCCCGCTAACTATGTTTCGCCTTAAAGGCAATAAATAACCAGATTTTTGAATTTATTAGGTAATACAGAAAAAAACATTTCCTCCTCGGAAAAAAATGCTTGGATGGTAAATGGAAAAGGGCAATTTTTAAGGCTTTCACGGAAGATTTTCTAATTCTTCTCACCTTTTAAACCTTTCCTAGACCTCCACGAACATTCCATGACCAAGATGAGATAAATCCGTTCAGCCGTTCTCGAGTTTTAGCGAGACTAACGAACAGCAACTCATTTTTATATATATAGATAGATTAAAACAATTATCGAATCAAACATGCAATATCAGTTTCATACAAACGTATTGTGATAATTGTTGATATTCAGTTAATAAATCAAATTATCTCCTTTCGAAATAACTTTATCATTCGCTTTTGTGTAAAATGGCTGGCCAAATTAAAAGCTTTCCGGTATTTTTAGTGTTGAAATAATAAAGTGCTTTATGTAACAACAGGCAATAATATTTTAAATTAATACATTTGAAGGGCGTATTAATTTTATTTTATTTTAGAAACTTTTTATAACGTCAATTTTGTCAGGACTGGTTCCAATGATAGTAAAGTTTTATGGCATATTGAAAAAAAAAGAACAGTTTTTAAAGAAACTATTAAATGAACTTAACTTTAAATGACATTCTAAAATAGAACTTAGGTAAATGATAGCAGAATTTTATTGATTTACATATTATTCTTGTACCCTTCCAACCAAGCCTTGAGCTCGTGCTATGTACGACCATAGTCGAATGCACGGGGTTCAAACAGTCCACCTCGTAAACCATTAGACTCTTGGCGTTTCTCTTCTCACATTAAATATTTGCAGCAGTTGTTAGAATAAGATAGTTAAATAAAACAGTATTTATAGTTAATAGCGTTCAGGGGGAAAGAAAACATTATACCTTGTTTATAGAAGTGAAGGAGGGCGACGCATTGTCTCCCTGGTGTAGAGTATAGCGCGTTGTCGATAGTTGCCAATTAGTTGGCAGTTGTCGGCGGCGGTGCTCGTTGTTGCCGGGCCGACGGACTATTGAAGCTTCACTTTATATAGCTTTAATTAGTTGCCTGCTGCGACACTAATTACGACTCAGGTTAATTAGTAACTGAGATATCTTATTCGTATAAAGGTAAACTCAATGTTTTCCAGTTTTATTGTTGCATGTAGGTGTTCCTTTAGTTGTGTGTCATTCAATTTTATGTAATATTTTTTTAAAGTACCAAAGCAACAAAAGGAACGTATATTTGCTCACTCAAGTAATTTAACTTTGACTATTGATGTTATCTGTTTCAAATGTTTTTGACCGCAGCGACGTTGACAATTTCTTGCCAATCTTTCAGCCAATACCGCTGTTGGTCACTGCGTCTGCGCAGTAAATGTATTCGTAGCGTCATGTTACCGGAGCTGTCCATGGACGAAACCCATAATTATATAGATAGATAAGTTTTTTGAGATAGTGAGAAAAATGAAAATACATTAATGTATAAATATTTCAACTGCAGCAACCTATAATCAAATGGTAACATTTAGACAAGACCGAAACTCTTGGGCCGGAATCTTTTTTCCTTTTTTTCACACCTAAGTTATTAGTAGGTAGACTTAAAGTTTCAGACTTTTATCATGTCTTGGTGCCAAGTTGTAATTCGAGTTTCTCTAAATAATCATCATCATCATCATCATCCCCTGTCTGCCTGTTGGACATAGACCTTTCCCAATGCCTTCTACAGTACGCGGTCCTCCGCTTTCCGCATCCAACGACTTCCTGCCATCCGCACTAAGTCGTCGTCTAAATAATAAATAGGGCAAAAGGAAAATTGTTAATATACAAAATTAGCTACATAAATAAGTAGCAATACGCAACAAAGCGTGTACGTGAGTTCGGTGAATCGCATAGAAAGCGATCGCTCCAATAACGGTTAAGCATATTTGCTGAGCGGATCCAAAGAACGATTCACTTGCGTACCAATATTTAAACGTCGAAGCGGAAACGATGAATCGATGCAGATGTCAATAGAATGACTCAGCATGTTTGGTTTAGACTTTTTATTGGGTAACTGTCAAATTGGAAATAAACAATAAGACTCCCTTTATAACTAAGAAAATCACACAAACAAAATTATAGTTGGTTTTGTCAAGAATACATATTTTTCAAATTAAACTATTAAAACTTTCGTGAGACATTTCAATAAACTACTAATAAAAACGGCTTAACTCACGTGTAGATCGGTGTAGGTACCGACTCGTTTCGGACTCATCGGGAGTCCTTCATCAGGGTGAGTGAACTATAAGGCTGTACTCGCGGTCGCGGCGCGCCGGGCA
>JAODUI010000010.1:1208895-1229000 GCA_027563995.1 Papilio gigon | reverse complement strand
CCCAACCGTGGCCTCCACTCCAGCAATTTCCTGCCCCACCTGGCGTCGCTGACCCGACAGATGTGACCGGCCCACTGTCACTTCTACTCTAACTATGTCGTATACTTTGGTTCTCTGTCGAATGACTTGGTTTCGGTTTTTATCCCTTAGAGAAACACACGTACAAAATTAAAACAGGGGGTCCCTGAATGAAATCCAATCACAAGCTTCAATCAATTACGTAATGACATTGAAACAAGATAATCTATTAACACGTTTCGCAACTGTTTGCGATAACGGCATCCAATCTGCATACGTAATATTGACTTGATGGCCTTTTTGTTCGGGGGTCAGGGGGTCCAAGATGTCCATTGTCCGGCCACTGTTAGCACCGGTCAAATAAATGGAATGAATAATTTGTTAGAGTGTTTTCGTAATTGGAAAATGCTGTTCATTAAATTTAAATGTTGAAACTGAATTAAGGGTCCTCTAAGTCATCTAGTCTACTGCCATTTAATTTACTATAATGAAATTAAAATACCATACATACATTTTTCTTATGGTATTTAATATTGTAAATAAAAAATGAAAATAATAATTTGGTTATAAAAATTTAATGGGGACTCGAAACTTCTTACAAAACACAACTACACTTATAGTGAAGAAAAACATCGTGATGCAACCTGCATATCATCATCATCATCATCAGCTCACTATACGTTCCACCGAGGGGCTCGGAGCCTACCCTATTATTAGGGGTGACTATACACCTATACTATATACCTGCATATATCTGCGAAGAAATTCAACTATATGTGTGAAGTCAATGCACTGAGCCAGTGTGGTTGACTTTGGTCTAAACATCTCTAACTGAAGGCTCCGAGCCCCTCAGTAGGGACGTACAATGAGCTGATGGTGATCCACAAAATGTACTAACGAGAGATTCCGATTATGACAATTAGCGTACTTATTTTACTGTTATTAAATTTAAATACGTTTTATCAATTAATGACGTTCACCTAGTTTACATAGTTATGAATATAGTCAATTAGATTTGTGGAATAATTTATTAATTGTGAGTGCTACCGACTGCGTCGACATGCTAATTATATTAGCGGATAATTCACTAGTCAATTGACCGAACAAACCGATCGAGACCCGCTTAATTATATACGGATTATTGTCTACACATAATTAGTGCGATGTATTTGATCTTATTTACTAATTGCAATTGTAATTGACATAATATATAAGGCTGTATGAACTCCCTATATTTATGTAATGCAATCAGCTAGTACTATATAAATTAGTACATGACTTCCTGATGTTATGAATGCGAATTTTTAGATGGAATTTTGTTACAAGGTGTCTCCAGAACGGTTGCATGTATATACTTGAAATTTGGTACATATGGAGAAGTAGATAATTGGAAGAGGTCATCGACTAATTACTAAGATTTTAGTTTAATTCTGCACTGACGAAGTCGGCAGTCGGTTGACGAAGTCAAAGTCGGTTCCAAGTCAGTTATATTTTAAATTATCACTATCTGTAAAATACGTTAAGTTTTTTTGTATTTCATTATTAATTTTAAGTTCAATTTTATAAGAAGCTTCGATGACAATTTAAGAATTATTTAACGTAATTTGATAAGTAAATTTAAGAGTATTATTGAAATTAATTGATCTCTGTCAACATAACAAACGCTTGACTGTTTATTATCTGTATCGTACACTCAAGGAAATGAGGAAAAGTTTAATAAATTCGCGTGAATTTCCATCGCATCATTAGCGTGCAATGTCGCGATGATTGACGACTGCGCACTGTCAGATCAATTTCATGCAGACGGAATCGAGCTCGCGGTATTCCTTTCTAGAGTGTAGGGTGACAATGTAACTTTTTTTTTTAAAGTGGGAAATGCAGTATGCTAACACCCGACTCTTGGAGAAAGAGTCGTGGTTATGTGGGACTTTCACCGCACTGAAACCCACTGTGCCCTCAGCTATCACTGCCCACTGGGATGCGGGCACACGTTAGTATTCATCAAAGCATCCCGGTGGTGATTTGACGCTAAGCCTCCCAACGCTGTTCGCAACAGCGCTCATGCGAGCGTTTAGGTTGACAATGTAACTGTCTTAACACTACCAACATAATAAACACAAAATTGTTGTCTTTTATTTTTATCAATAATTAGATAATTTGTATAGTAGTGCCAATAGCCTAATAGTCAAGGGTATGGATTTCCAGTCACGTGGTCGAATATGCGAATCTCGCCATTGGACTATTGTCGTAAACCATATTCAACAAGCCTAGAGCTCAGTTGGAGTGGTATAAAAATAATAGTAAATTGATAAAATCTAAAAGAAGCTAAGTCGAATCGAAATGTCTCCGTCAAATGGTAGTTAATCTCTACTTTTAACTATTAAGCTATTAGTACTTTAATAATATAAAAATAACATATGTAATAATGATGTAGAGAGGTACTTCTTGAATTAAGTTTAAACTTCTGAAGCACCATATTCACCCTAATACTGTCTTATCAAAAAAATAATACAATATTTATCCATTACAACGATTGCATTCCTGTCCACCATAAATCACTGTGAACACTGACATCCGAGTTTTTGACAAATGGCCCGCTGGAACAAGAGACGTGTAGGATAAATGATGTGTGAATCTGCTTGCGCCTATATCTCGCGAGCCGAGACAATCGTGCATAATTATGTTACACTATCTGTCATTGTTGTATTATATTCAGTGTGTACTGATGAAGTGTGTAACTTTAAGATTACGCGTTACGTCACTAGGCGATGCCGGTCTTGCCTTCCGTCATCAAAATCTCCACTTATCTCGAGCTCCCTTAGGTCTCGTCCTAACTATGAGGACACATCAGTAACACAATGTTTTTTTTTAATATTAACACATTTCACAATCGTTTTATTCTTGTAGTTTGTGTTAAAATATGGTTTATGGTGAAATGGCGAGGTACAAACCTACGTTAGATTATTAATCCGTACCCTTAACCATTGAGATACTGGTCATTTGAAATTAGATTCATTGGATTGTAAGGTCTTAAGCTGGTAGGTTATCCAACTCTTGTAGACATAAAATCAACGTAATTTTTAGAAGTAAATTGCAAACTCGAATTTGTAATTTCATACTCGAGCAGTAACCCGTTATTTTCAGTATCCCGTCGAGTTCCATCGGGATAAACAATTCGACCCACACTAATGCCACATTATAGGCAGTAAATTTAAAACAACGAGCTCTCCGTTTGAATATTTGAGATGAGCAGTTTAAGGCACTCCCCACTGTGCTATGAACGGCTTACAACTTGCACAATGTGAGGTGCGCGTGACTAGGACCTCTTTAAGGTTGGAAAGATAAAGTTAGATAAGACAGTGAATTAGCAGTAAATGTTCTTTAGAAATAAATTAAATGTGTAGAAGAAAAAATAATGTAAACGTGTGTTGTCGACTATCGTTAACATAAAATAAATTTTATGATTATTGCCTTTTGTGAATTTCGTAATAAATACGCTTTGCAATAGCGTCAATTTACATCTTAAGGTGCGATAGCGGGACACCGCAGACGGCGAACAGCAGAAGACGGTCACGGCAAATACAATAACGTCAGACAGCATCCCGGTATAGTATTCATTTGTTTTCGATATGTGATTACAACCGTTTGTCGTGTCAAAATCGAACGTTCAATAGTTTCCAAATAAGTTATTTCTGTTCAAAAAATGTTAACAAAAATTTCAGTTGTGTTAAGTATTAAATAGTTTTGTAACTTAAATAATATTAATGCATCCGTTATTCAACATAGATTATAAGCTAGGTTAGCTTAGCTGTTATATTTGATACCTAGACCGGGTCTAGCTCAAAGCGTATCAGTGATTAACGACTCCCTGGCGATGACGGCCGGGCGAGGTGAGCCATCTATCTGAATACAGGATGTTGCGTTTAATGAAAATGTCGCAAATCTTAATTGTTATTTATAGCTTTGGACATGTAAGGTCGTTTTAAAGTCAGCGTGTATACTCTGACTCTTGTTTCGTGACTATAGATGTAAAATGTTGGTAAAACACAATAATGAAAGATGATTAGGATTTTTTTTTTCTATTGTAAAAATAAGTAATACACTTACTTGCAGTTATGTATTCATTGTAGTGTGGTTGGATGAACAACACTGTTTTTTCTGAAGAAAATGGTCGATAATATATGTTACAATTGGAAGATGACACAATTAAATTGGGTGTGGCGATTTATAAATCGATCTGGAGGAAATATTAACCGACCTAATATAAAGGGTATGACCATGAAAATATGTTACATTTTTTAAATATGATCATCCTGTATTACCAAAGGGAAGTATATCTTAGATGAGTCGGCATGTCTCGGTGCAAGCGGTCGCCACTTGAACTGTCAATTAGACGATATTGAGAGAGGATGATTGACGAGCGATCGCTAGTTAAGTCAGCGTCGTATCGATACTGCGACTCGATACTGAATCGATATATTTATATAACATCGATTTTAGTTAACACAAATATTTCTTTAACAATTATTAATCATCGATTTTTATTATAAATCGAATCAAAGATACTATTGTAGGTCTTAAAGTATTATAAAGTCCTTGACTTTACTCATTTATCTATACTAGGTTTCGACAGTGACTCCATTGGCTAGGAATTTAAAAAAAAAACTTAATTACCTATATACTCTACCGGACTGTTCTACATATTTGACAAATTTCAGCGAGATCATTTTGGCTTGTTCCAATAAGTAATAATAAAATATATGTAAATTTTCGCATTAATAAAGTTAGTAAGACTGTGTAGGTATAGGTTACTTCAAAGTTTCTCATGCCATAAAGAAGGGTAAAGGATTAGTCTCTAAGAAATTAAATGAAAATCGGACATTGTTTTGTTACTTTTTACTTTCATCCACAACGCAACGTCTTTCATAAAACGATATCATCATCATCATCATTATCATCAATTCACACTTGTTTGTTTATTTATTTTTTAATAATCATATTTATACTTGTTAAGTACATATTGTCGATTTATTTACATGCCCCAATCCAATTCATTGGCGCGATGTTAATCCAGCGACAGCTATAAATAACAATTGTCCGCAGATATACGACTCCGCGGCCGCCCCATAAACCATTGCTATGACTAACCGATCGCTTGTTAATTGTCCCGTGCCGCGCTGACAGCGATCAGAAACGTATTTACATCCTACCAGCTTTTAATCATTGTTCGAGTGTAAAAAAAAATATATTTTATATATAACTATTAATTACTAGAAGACACAATAGCATAATGGTTACCAACTACCGATCTAGCGGTGTTGGAATCGACTATTTTTATGAACCATATCCTAAGACAAGCTTTTTCAAGCTCACCTAGAATGGTTATAAGAAATATTAATCAATTAACAATCTACTAGTATTTAAAATAAATTAAGAGAGTAAAATATCTGTGTGACAAATTTCATTCGTATCTGTTAAACAGTTTTGCAGTTACCTGCTTAGTAACATTCAACCATCTACACTTGCAAGTTTATAATTAGTACCGTTTAAAATTAGAACCGTTTCCTAGCAGTGAGTTTTCATTTTGCCAAATAATATCATCATTAGAGATGAAGTGTTTTTACCTAAGTGACAAGAAGGTTACCTTTTTCTTTCTTTATGTAATAAATAGTTTTATCACATTGTAAATAGTGTATCTAATTAAAAATGTTCCAGTGTCGATTCGTTTACAAAGTATGGTTATGTCAAGTGCAAATCAATAATCCCCCATTAAATATAAGAACCTAACAATTTCATCAAAGACGTAATTTTTCCAAGGAATCTTTGATATCAGTCATTAATTACTGTCGACGCCAAAGGGTTAGCCGTTAACCCTTTTCCCGCCGGGGGGTTTAATGCCCCGAAGCTATTTTCATGCACTCCTAAACTCTTTCAAACTTATTGTTTTCTTTTATGTAAAGGACTTTGAATTATTGAGATTATTAACGTTTGATGTTTTTTATTCGCGCTCCGCTTTTATAAATTTTTTTTTGTTCTTTTTTAATGTCGCCGTCAAAAGAGTTCTGCCACCGGAAGTTTCTTTGAGCAAAATTTTTTATAGACTAAAGCTTAATAAGTTTTCTTCAAATGAATAACCGATCGAGGTGTTTTTACAGACAATTATGTTGGGTGACAATGTTCAATGAAAATGAGACATTATAAAAATAAAATAATCTGAACTATTTCACCTTCATAAGTCTAGAAAAATTGCTTGAAGGATGACATGAGTAAGAAAGGGGTAACCGATGAGATGACGGCTGATAGGGGAGACTGGAAGAGAAAAACATGTTGTGCCGACCCTACATAAAGTAGGACCAGGGCAGGAGATAGAAGAAGTCTAGAAAAACAGAAATTGAAAGCAAACGTATTTGTATCATGAATTTAATTACTGATACATTTAAAAAGAATTTCAATTATATTTACAGCCAGTTACATATGTTAATCTACCATAAATACTTTTTGATGTTTTTTTTTGTAACAAAACTAATCTTATACTTGACTACGATCCTACCTGAGGCCAAGTGATGTGGTCGAAAGATGATACGCGTTTTAGTTGGAACCGCTTCACTATTCTATTGACAGATGTACTTGAATGGAAACGCTGACGCCGGAAACTTATTCCACTTTGCTGTACTCACAATGAACGATGAAGTAAGTTACGAGTTTAAGTTAAGTTTAAGTTAAACTCGATAATCTATACATCTATGTTTTTTTTTATTTTTCAAAGTCTTTATTACATACCAGTACCGCTTTAATAATTAGCATAAGTCGGGTCAATGTTCTCTTATGAATTTAACGAATAATTTGTGATAGTGCAAAATTATTAATTAAAATTATACAAATGTTAGTTGCACGACGGTGATCCTTGTTTATGACTTATGAATATTTTATTTAATACTAGTTGTGTTCTGCGATATTATATGCATTTGTTTTTCTTTAGTTGGATTATTTTGTAGCTACCGTATTAAAATTGATACCTTTCTTATGCATATCTTTTACACAATTCACACCTTCGTTTTTCCTCTACATTTGTAGCCATCTATATTTTATCACATTACCTTCTTGTTTATATGGAAGCTAGCATTTATATCTTAGTAAAGATTGGTCCATTTTAATTAATTAAATGGTGTGTTCGAAAATAAACTTTGTTTTTGCTCTGCTTAGGACTCTTTTTTCATCGTCGCAATACCCATGTAAAAACTTATATCTGTTTTTCAAAGATAATGCGAGAAAACATAGTAAATTTTCCTACATATGTTTCAGTGGAAACGGACATTTATTTACATCATTGTTCCGCAGACGCGACAGCCATTGCGCTCGCGTATTCCATTTTCAAACGGAAGTTGACAGCGAGCTTTTCTTTGTTTCGCTTCAATTTCATTCCGAATGGAATTTACATTTTGCACGTGCACTTTTTACATTTTATTTACACAATTAATTAAGTTACATGTTAAATTAATTAAGTAATAGAGTATTGTAATTAAATGTTATACGAATTAACAGGTTTTCCAATTGTTAAAAGGTTTTTAAAATATAAAGCTGTAATAAATGAGTCATATTTTAGACACTTTATAAAATGATTGTTGTGTTTATTAGAAGTAACATTTTTCTCTGTCAAATCGTTTCATACTCAGCGTCTTTAGTTTATGTTTATGAAATAATTCGATATGGTAGTCATCCGCTATAATTTACCTGAAAAATTATAAACGGACTCTGTACCGATCCCTTAAGTAACTTAAAAGTGAAAAAGGCTTTACTTTTCCATATACTTAAATACTTTATCGCAATGATTACCACCCTATAACATTTCTAATTCATCTTTCATCTAATTGGTCAGCCAGGTTAAACACTTAGCCTTTAAGATTACACTTACGGCTGTTTTCTTTGAAGAAAACAACATAGGAAGAAAAACAAATACCTATTCTCAACAATTGTGTTTTTTTTTCTTCCGCTTATTTGTGTTGTTTTTGAGTTCCTTATGCTGTTTTAGAATACTGAGTTCCTAATTAATTTGTTTCGAGTGTTTTTTTTTATTATAAACGAAACAAAGAAGGATCGTATTAAGATATGTTAATTAATGTGCATGTTCAACGTCTTTTCGTTTCCAATTTACACACGGCGGTGCAGCTGCCAAGTCCCATAGCAAGCACGACTACGTGAGTTAAATTTATCCTCGACTTAATACAATTTGTTTATTTCGTTTAATGCAATGCGCTGTTTTCAGTTAACTATTTTGATAGCTTGAGCTTAATTGAATATTTTTAAGTTTATTTTTTAAATAAAATGTCAAAAGATTTTTGTTAATTTAATAATATTTCTTTTACAACTACAACTAAGTACTAGGCGTGTGTTAGGATGTGGTTTACTATAGTCCAGCCATAATCATAACCATACCATATATATAGTTAACCAGTTGGTTATTGGCACTTTTATATTACTTGTATATAGAAAACTGAAACACGGGGTAATATATATCGGGAGCCTCCTCGGAAGGCTCTCATAAATTTATGATTAAATATATTTTTTAATTAATAAAGCATTATCATTATATAGAAGTGACTTAGTATTTTTTTCTTTTCTTAAAACATCCCTAACAACAACGTTAATTGATTAATTTCTTAAAGTATTAACAAAGAATGTTGGAATAAAATTGAATTAAAGAAATAATTAATTTATTAAACTTCTAGTTGCCTTGTCCTATCTTACATTCTTATTGAGTGTTATTAAAAAAATTATCATCTTTTTTGTTTTTTTTATTATTTGTTGGTTTTGAATATGATATGCCCTTTAAAGTATATTGAAATTATGACGTGAACCCCTTTTCCCGCATTTTCCTGTATACAAAAGGGACAAGCCGTATAGAAATCAAAGGGCTACTTTGACATGTTGACAAATAAACGTATGATAATAATATAATTTAAAATTTCAAAGGAAAATAACACTTACGCCAATGCAGTAAGGTAGTTAATTCAATGACGTATATTGTCATTGAAAGATTCATACGTTGTCAAGGGATTTGAACCGATTTATATTATAAGTATAGGAAGTCGACGGTTTTCATATCATAAAGAAACTTTTATATTTTGTTTGTTATGAATGAGAGGTTTTGAATAATCCGCTTATTAGGGATACGACGGACTGTGGGCGTCGAAGTATTACAGACCTTTAGTGTAATGCTGTATTTTAAGATTAGGAATGTTTTTTTTTTAATTTCGAAATTATATCATAGCTTACAATTATAAAATTCTCTATCTAAATCGGAAAAGATAATTTGTTATTCAAGTAATTAAATTTTCTTCGGTGAAAAATAATACTCTTGAAAAAAACTCACTTTTAACTAGCTCTTGGTCCGGGAATTTGTCAGCGCAGAATTAAAACAAAAATAATCAAGTAAAGCTAATATGTTTTCTACCAAACCATCTATATATATACCAAATGTCATCCAGATCAATGAAGTACATACAACATTACATACACATACATACATAAAACATACATTTAAGTATCGAGACTTGTATTTACAAAATTGTTGTTACGAATATTTGAATGCAGTCAAACATAAGGCTTTAAGTATTTAAACATATAATAAAGACAGAAAACCTTTTTTTTCATGTTTTCAATTCATCACTAAATAGTTTTAATACATGTTTATAATTCAACATATATTTTACGCCAAAACAATATAGAACACATTTGTTTCCCATTATAATGTCAAGATACACACCCGCACAGATCTCCCCATTCAGTCATCCGTCAAAAAAGCGTTCACCGTATATTATGGAGCAACACCGGGGGATATTTCAACGAATAACAGGAGCCTGGCAACACTCGGGGAGAATGTTTTAAACATTACAAGCGTCGCATCGGAAAACGCTTTATTTCGCTATGATGAATTGGGTTTAGGTTAGATTATCAAATAAGAGTCGATGGGGAATTTATTGAGAGATTTATTTTGGTCTTAACATGTTTAACACTAGAATTATAGCGAAGTTTACTTAGTTGAAATTGTAAAACTATTTCTTAGGACATTGTTATAATAAGTACCTGAAATCGAATTCAATTGAAATGAGAAATTGTATCAAACCTATCTAAACAATCGTACCTTTAGAAATAATCACTTACTTATTCAAACAGCCAAAAAACATTCTAAAATAAACTAAACAACATTGTCATCTCATTTCCATTGTATTCGGCTATACAAAACTGTTTGAAAGCTTAATGTCATTTGCTTTGATTTTCAAGTAGTATGATTCAACAATTCAGAAGGTTGTTTGTAACGTTGTAACACGTTTGTTAGCAATATCATCATTAACAGCCTGCACTGCTGGACATAGGCCTTCTCCAAAGCCTTGAACCATATGCGGTCCTCTTTCCTCATCCAACAAAATCCCGCTCGATCTAAGTCGGTCCACTTGGAGGGAGGATATGACAGATGTATTACAAAACAATATATCAATATTGTATATATTGAATATAGAATTTACACTAATTATGTATTCAAATAACATGATATATCGAGGTAATCACATACAAATTATGCAAACACGCGGCTCCGCTGCTAATAGATTCCGTTCCACTGATTTGCATCATTAGCCCCCGGCAATTAGTACTCGTAATATGTACAAGTGCATCATATTTGTACACACGTGTCAGTAGCAATGGCAACCAAGAGCTCATGTAGTTTATATATTGATATAGCACGAACTTCAGTAACATAAGATTTTTTATTCACCAACCAATCAACAAGCAGCCGATCGGTCAGCGAATAAGAAGCCGCAAGAGGTTGTGGATTGAACACACGCACCGCCGAAATCCCAGTCACATTCCCAGGGAGGTTTTGGATCCCGCTAGGAACTAGGAAACGTGGCCATCCTAATGGCTAACCTTACATGAGCGAAACAAAGGCAGGATGATGATAATTGCACGAACTCGTTCAGTGGACATTGTTGTAAATAAACATAGGATAATAAATCAGTAAAGGAGCAGTATTTTGAAAGATTAATAATTTGAAATATTTTTCTTTGTTAAAATGTTTGTTTGCACATGTTTAAAGTCGACGTACAGCAATACACCGCTCGCATATAAACATTCCACAATCGAGTATCACAATCTCGTATTGAGCATTTTTGTTCCTGTTTCAGTAAACAGTATGTAAACGATGCGACGACATTCTAGTCTATGTTTCTGTTTACCCTCAGTAGGGGACAGGGTTGTTATACGTGCAGATAGTTTGTTACACTAAAAGTTATCAATTTATTATTTTATTAGCTTGAAGCTAGATGTTGGATAAATTTGTTTTTGTAATATTGATTTCATCTGTTGGCACTATTGAATTTTTAATAATGTCTTACGGAAGTTTGAATTATTTCAAATTGAATATTAGTGACTGGAGAAGTGATTTAATTTTGTCGAAACCGATTTTAAATTTGTATTATCTAACAGTTGGGAGTCAAAGGCTGATGATGAAGACAATTTTACCTCATATTGTTGGTGAAGTTTGTCCGATCATATATCTGATGTGATGATGATGAAAGAATTAGTGATATTACTTTAATTAACTTTATATAATGTTTGACAAACTAAGGAGCCGTGTGTCACGTGTAGATTCATCGGTTTTCGAAGTTTTTTCTTTAACTTACTTTTCTGCGACCGATTGGGATGAAATTGTTTTCCACGTTCAATTGTTTCCCATCGCCTTGATTTTGAATTTCATTAGCAACATGTTCCGTGAAATTAGTGTCTGCAGGCAACCTGCGTTTGGGTACTGGAGTTTATTGACATTTTTCTACAGTCTTTAATTCACTGATATTCATATTTTAAACAATTAGATGAATGTTGAACATCATATCTGAAAATTTACATTTTAGATTGCAGATTTATTTCCTTATGCTAATAAATTTTTTATTTGCGTAAAAAATTGTATTTTTTCCTTTGTATTATATTATTAGATTCCTCTTAATCTACAAATAATTCATATAACTATTCCAACCAAACTTGAAAAACTTTTATATGATTATAGTTCAGGACAATAGTCGAATGTCGGTATTCGAATTCACGACCGTTAGATCGGTAGTCCGTACCCTTACTGTTAGGCTATTGGCGCATCAATCTTTATTCAGTTTACGTCTACATTAAAAATAAAACACTGGATAGATTTTAAAGTAACTAAGTTACGTAATTACAGTTCTTTTATATTTAAAATAATTATATTTAAATAATATTGCTCCATATTTTGTAACAACCTACGTTCAAAGCCTTATTGTAAAGTTATTGAACTCTACTAGATTAAGTTTCTTGTATAGTAATTATGTTAAGTGCCCCATACAGCCTTCTCGTACAAAAAGCTGTGATTAATAGTATCAAGAACTATCAGTCTAGACGTGCGGTAATGCATTCTGTAGCTCCTCCTCAATACAGCCTTGTTATTCAACTAAGTACAGCGCGGGTCGTACAAGGAAGCAATTAAATAGTTTGCTTTAGAATTATCTAACGATGAAATTGTTACTTGATAATGATTTTTACTATCTACTATTTTTTTACACTGTTGGCGCAACGACCTAAAGCAGGTCTTAGCCTCAAACGTGAGACATCGTGAATGTCAACTGTCCTCAGTCCTTTCCTGCTAGTTTTTTGTATAGAAATAAAGAGATGAAGTTGTTTGAACGAAAATGACGAACGAAGTCAACAATTTGACAATAACATCCATTAAATAACAGATAATGTACGTTTTATTACTATTACATAAATATAATATTTCTATTTGAATGATGGCACAGCACCGCACAATGTGGAAGGTCTATGTCCAGCAGTGGGCAGACAAGGGCTGCTGATGATATTATGATATAATTACTACCATTATGTTTTGCACCATTTGACTTCAGACTCAGTGTACGTTACGATATCAATACACTGAAAAAATAACTTGTTTTAATATTGTAAAAATTAATGAAGCCATCAAGAACACAATGAATACAGAAAAAGGGATATGAGAAGACATTAAATGGCAGTGCATAGTGTCATTCCCAACTTATTTCCCAGCTATATCCAGCGGGCGCCGGTTCAAACCGGTTTTAACCGGTTTCATTATATAGGTATTAGAGTTTTTCTTATCGCGTCCACTTTCTTTTCATTGCCAAGATATGGGACTTTATGCGGATATTGTTTCATTTCATTTTGTCGCACAAAGAAAGGATTCTGATTTCAACGGAACTGCTTTTATCATGTTTGAACTTTTATATTTCTTTGTAGAGCCAAGTGTTAGGAAATTATGTACATTTATTTAGTAAGTAATGAAAAAGTTTCGTGTCCCCTTCAGAGTGAGTGGGGCTGATAGTATTCTTGACGGGCTCGAAACTAGTTCTTCGTTTTATATTTAGTCTAATAATGTTACAAGAAAGTGTAACTAAGTTAACAAAGATGCCATCTCTTATAACTTATTAATAATTGAATTTAGTTCAAGAACGAATGCCATTTGTATAACAAATGAGCCCCTTTCTTCCTTTAATTTTAAACTCTTATCATGTTCATTTCTCGAGATGATCTAAGAATCTCTAATTCGGGGAATCCTGACGCTGAATGTTAATAGTTAATTTTCTAAATAAAAAAGATTAACGCTCAAATATTAACACATGAAATGATTTCATCCATCGTCATTGCCTTGAATAATTTGCAAAGTAAATGAAACTGTCAATAAGACTTTACTTGTGCAAGTGTCTCATCTAATGCATCGCCAACATGAACAATCCCTATCCCGTCAGAGGCAATCCAATCCATTTGCAAATAGAAGGTAGAATTTGTTGGGTTAATTGTACTCCGGCGATTTAATGTTTGCTTTCAAAAAATTAATTGATTTTAAAATATCAACCTTATGTGTATAAGTGTAAGAGTTTGTGTTGTTTGTGCAACAACAATGTATTAGTTTTGGCAGTGTCGGACTGCGAGATACGTGTATTGTTCGACGGTGAGTGAATTGGTTTTGAATCGTGAAGGGCTTCGCGCGACTCTTGTACCGCGTATGTTTTGCACTATAGTTCAATACATTGTAGAGTATCATATACAGTCATCATCTTTATCATCAACCCTGCCCTTGGAGGTGGTGGACCCTCCATAGGATCAGCACAGCATGAACTATCTTTCCCTGTATCTCTGTCACCTCATATCTGAACTCAAATACTTCCTACGCATATCCTCTTTCACGCAATCTATCCACACCTTCTTCGGTTTACCTCTACCTTCATAGCCATTCACATTCAATCTTATCGTCTTCCTATTTATGTGCTTATCATTGCTATGTAAATTTAAAACAAATATAAATAATTTTGTCAGTCACGTGTCGTCCACTGCTGGACACCGTCAACGAAAGATCTGTCAAAACTCTTAATAGAATCACTTAAAAATCCACTTAATCCAAACAATACCTACAATTGTAATATGGACCAATACCAATCTAATACGTGTTTACATTTAAAAGAAAACAACCCGAATAAAACTAGAAAATACCCTCGACGTTCTAAAGTTTCCCTTATGACGACATGAAAGCAATAACAAATAATAAGAGGACGTAGAGAATAAACGTAACACGATATTTTAAAGCGGAAAGAAAAAAATACTGCGGACATGTGAAGACCTTTAAAGCGACCTCCCTTAGGGTGCGCCAATTTAATTTTCCCACTGTCCGACGAATGAAATCCTAAACATGTTGTCATATAAAAATAAAAGCTTTCATTCCGTCCCCGTAAATCGAATGTTTTGATAAGAAAAAGCAACTTGTTTTTTTGGAATAAGCTATTTTAATTAGATGAATGGAGGACCTACATTGTATGAAAGTTATAATCTTAATTAAACATTTGTATAAACCAAAATACAAGCCTTTACAGCCAATGTTTTTTTTACTATTAACAGATTTTTGTGAATTTGCTAATATTTTTTGAATTATTCCGACTAAGTTCTGAGCTTGCGGTAGGATATGGTTTACAGCAATAGTAGTATGGTAGGATTCGAAATTATGACCATGTGATCGAAATATGTACCTGTGATGTTAGGCTATTACGGCTTCATTGATTAATTTAAAGGAATAACAATTTTCAAATTAACTTTTTTTTAATAAGCGAGTGACGACATTTATTTGTAATTATATTGTAACAGTCATTTGACAGAGAGAATGCAAATTATTAAATTTGTACAGGCGTCACATCAAAGTTCCGTCGGCGTTGACGCGTGACCCGCACAAAGTGATCGCTCCCTTTGACAACACGCTTCCACTCATTTTACTTTTTGAATTTCAGTTGGCGCGAAATATGTTTAACTTGTTAATTGGTTTTGTGATTTGTTTCATTTAAATTGTATTCTTTTTTTTTACATTTTATAACTTTAAAAGGTTACATAAGGGAATTAATTAAATAACAAAAGATTGTTATGAACATAGATAATGTTCGTAGTTTAGGTTGTTGAGTTCGTAGATCTGACTCGAGCTAGTTATTAGCCGTAATTTAAATTGTATTGTAATCTTACATTTTATTCATACGATTAAAACTACATATTTAAGTAAAGTGAAAAGGAACATCTGTTTATAGAATGCAATAAAAGGTCAATGTAGTAAAAAATCCTATAGTTTTAGAAGTCTACATCACGAGCCTTTTTGTGCCCATTGATGGACGTAAACCTCGACCCATTGCCTTCCACAGTATGGGGTCGTTTGTCTTTACATCCAATGACTTCAAGTCGTCGGCATTAATTTTAGGAGCGATTGTCAAATATTTGTTTTCGATACATTATTCCTATTCACGTTACTAATCTTATATATTACTATAGAATGAATTCAATCACAAACCAACACATTCTTACGACTAACTTCTAACGACTGCGGAGCGTGCGAGATAACGCAAACGTGCGTTTTACGTCGTCGCGGATTAACGCGTAACGTTTACACGGGCGTAAATTTCAGTTTACGCGACGCGTAAGTGCTAATGAGTTTCCCGTTGTCAGTCGTATAGCCTACGACTCGCAATAAGATGTGCCTTAAAATGATTATAGGCTTACGTAACTTATATGATTTTGGTTAATTACTATTACACACATAACTAGAAAGCTCTCAGTTATTACCTTAACTAAAACATAAATGATATTCTGCTTTTATCTCTAATTTCTTTGCTTATCTTTTTCACTTCCATTTTAAAACATGATTCGGGTAAGATGTGGTTTAATTGTTTAGTTCCTATTTTTTATTAAAATAATAATAGATTTCTGTTAATTAGATAGCGCAGCGACTAAGAAGGTCTTGGCTTCGACACTACAGAAAACAACCGTTAACAGTTTTTTTGATAATTTAGTAATATTACTTGTACCATTCCAAGTAAGCTAAAGGCTACTGCAAGAATATGGTTATAAAAATAGTCGAATGACAGGATTCGAAACCTTGATCACTAGAAAGAATGTCTGTACCCATAACCATTAGCCTATTGGCGTTTATGTTATACGAATTTACGTAAACGTTAAAGATTTGTACAGCTTGATTTTTTTGGGACTTTATTTAAGACTATCTCCAATGTAATATACGTCTTTCTCTATGAAATTAAACTAAGATACACTTAGTGTGAAATATATATAAAAAGCACATTTTAATGTAATGTATCTGCGTAGAAATTTTAATCATCTAAACAGTGCTCATTAAGTTTACATCTGAGCGACGTCGCGAAGTGACGAGTTGTAAACTCATCTTAATGTTGCCAAGTTAATGTCGACGCGTTTTATCTTGACGTCAAAACAGACAACTTTTATTGGTGATTAAAGGATCGCGGAGCAACACGAAGGGACCTTCCTTAATTTTAATGTTAGCTCACTTCGAAACTTTATTTATTGTTTATATTTTGTATATATATTTACTTAAGAAAGATACTGTTAGCCCTTATTTAATTACTAATCTAATTATAAACAAAACGGTTTATTAAAACAAGAAATTCATCAATAATCAGCTTATGCCTTGTGTAGTAACATATAGCATGTTATATAACGCATGTATTTCTTAAGTTGCTTAAAACTAACATATCGTGTAACTTTAGAGACAAATGTGATATTCTTAAAAACATACTTGCACATCCTGTTAACAAATTTCCTGAGCAAATCTCGTAGAACCGTAGACATGATTCATGCACTACAAGCTACGCCGAGCTACGAGCTGGTGCGCTACGCCGCTACACATGTGCTACGTCACGTCATAGTGACAAATAGCGTCTCAGAAACGGGCTCCGTTTCTTCGCGTGCCAGGATGCTGTGATTTATCTCTTTTAATACGTTGTCTTGTAGCTTCTTTTGATAGTTTAAAATTGATTAAGGTTGTTGTTACTGTACACGTTAGCTGGATCTAACGCGATGAATGGTTCATAGCTTGTATTGTGAGAGTTGTCATTGAAATTTATGATAATTGTCTTTTTTTTATATTTTCAATTTTTTTTTCCTTCAACCATTACAACAGTCCTACATTTTGAATGTCACTAAAATACGTAAATAATAATCAAAGCAAAATATCGATTCTGTTTGCTATACCGTTTTTCTCAAGTTTATTTGAAAGCATTCGAAATTATCGCGCTCGTAAAACCAAAAGCCAGTGTCTCAACGGCAAACAAATAACAAAGCGATGTACAAACAATACTTACGCCCATATATTGCCCATTAAAGCTCGTTGAAACCATTCTCAATTAAGCGGATTGGGCAAAGCTAACGGTGCAGACATTAAACGGCATTTAAACAGACCGGACAGTTTATGGGCTGAGCTTCGAGATTCTCGTTACCCGAGGTAACTCACATTCGAAGAGGTTTATAGCTTGCGGGAAATTCATACGGAATCTTGATAGGAATTTTATAATTGGAATACGTGGTAATTTCATTTATTAAAATATTTTTACTTTAATTTTAATTTTAACCAAAATACAGGCAAAAGGCCAGATCATTCACATAGGCTTTTTATTACACATAAATTAGAGATTACAGTTTATGTCCTATTCTAGGCTATATTACAAATGTTAATCATCGACATCATCAGCCTTAGACTCTCCGCTGCTGGACATAGGCTTTTCCCAATGCCTTCTAAAGAAAAAAAAAATAAAAAAAATAAATTGATAATAAAAACAATATTATGCATACAAAAGTACTTACGATACAGACTGTTTGATGAATAAATGACTAAGAATATATAAACAAAGAGAATCTATAAATATATATAGTTCCCATGTTTTAATACTACTATAAAAAAAAACCACGCCGATTCTTTCCCAAGTTGATTTAAACCAAAATTTTTTTTTACGAAATTCGTTTGTTTCACGTCGTCTTAGTCAAATTTATTTTAACAATTTCTGTAAGACATACGTGACGGAATCGCATGTCCGACGGTCATGTGAAAAGGACCTTTTTTTTTTTCCTTTATTATTCGTGCGGCGAGGTGCAATTTACTGCCCCAAGTTTATGCTTTGATACGTCTCGGGTGGCGGTGTTATTATGGGAATCCACGCAGTGCGTTCACACTGGCCGGCTAGGATTTTGTTTTCTTTTTTACAATGTCTCTTGTACATACAACTATTTGTTACTAGTAAACTATTTTTACTGTGCTACTTATAAAACGGCTCAACACACGTGGAAATCGATGTCGGCACCGACTAGTTTCGAACCCATCGAGGGCTTTTATTAGTCTAGTGAAATGTGTCACGAAAGTTTTGAAAGAAAGAAACAAACCGATTTATTGCCACACACATTTTTTTAAAAATTGAAACTATTTTTCTTTTATAATACATCGTATGTATTATCTATATGTGTATCATCTATGTCTATATTATATATATACATTTTATGTATTATCTATTTTATTTGACTAGTAAAAAAAGTCGTTAGGACAATTTAAATTCAAACCATAAAAAAATAGTTGTAATTCAAACATAGCAAAACTTTACATATATATCGTTTTATAATATTTACACTAAAAGCATTAAAAAGTCGGAAAGAAAGATTGTGCGTCGCTCAGTTTGAACAACCATGTGAAGGTTGCCCACGACCGTCGGATTTCTTTGTCCATTATTTGTAAGCCGATATTATTGGGGCACAAATTGAATTGTCATACATACACGGGGCGCCTTTATCGTGTTTTAATGGCGCTCGCTCACGAGCTACACATAATTTGATATATTATATTGTTATATAAACATAAGTATATTTAAAATATATAACATTCTGAAAACTGCACAAGTTATGCTTATATTCGACTTAAATAAGTATTGAATTAAAATGTTTTAGCTTTAAAATTAATTAGACTGTAATTTGATATGCATTGATTCCTTTAATTGAGAACGTACTGCATTTTACAAGATGTTTACTTTTTTGGTTTAATTTTACTTATTTACATTTACATTAATACAATTTAATAATAACTGACTGTATGTACTTGCTTGGAAACTTTCTTACTCCGGTTATTTGAGTACTTATCTTGAGTTTTCGAAAAGCTCTCTAAAATATTGGTGTTTTATAGCATTGCCGTTTTCCGTGGAGACGTCAAGTAACAGCCGGGGACTCACATACGATGTGAACATTTGACTTGAAGATATTTTTATATTTCCTTACCAATTGTTCTCACTTATATAATACTAGCTCTTCCCGTTAGGATTTACTCTCATTGAATTTCATAGTGAAGTAAGATTTATAAAAACTTTATTTTTTATCATAATAACCTTGCTTGTTTGGTATTGGCCTGTGAAATTTTGTCTGTCTCGCAAAACGGTTTTTGCAATTTATTCATCTTTCAATTTTAATAGTGTGATAGTACATAAATAAATATTCAAATCTGTACCGCGGTTGCCGATATCGTACATAATAAAGTATTTTTCAGACATAAGTGTAATTTTGAATTTAGAACTTTTTATCTTATCTTTACAAATGTATTATAAACATATTTAACTTAAACTATTAAAACTTTCGTGAGACATTTCACTATATAATTTATAAAACGGCTTAACTCACGTGCAACTCGGTGTCAGTACCGACTAGTTTCGAGCCCATCGGGGGCTCAT
>JAODUI010000010.1:1196361-1206669 GCA_027563995.1 Papilio gigon | reverse complement strand
TTAATGTTGTATTATGTATAAATTTAATTAATTTCTAATATGTGTACCATTGTGTCATGTAATAAATGATTATTATTTTGGCTATTTAAATATATTTTGTCTTGATGAAATGATGATTATTATTATTATTAAAAAAATATCGGATAACTTCGAAATAAATACACACGGTTTAGGTTTTGATACAAGTCTAACATTAAACGAAATAAAAGTTTATTAGAAAAAAAATTTCGAGTTAAAAAAAAACTAAAATTTTCAAATAAAATGTAAACAATTAAAATTTAATAATCATACACTCATACAACTTATTTTAAACATCTCTAGCCGTAAAGGTGCGTGAAATTAATCAAGACGATGACGTAAGAAGTACACAAGCTTGCAATGTCAATGGGCAGAGATATATTGACAGGAAAACATCGCCATATCTTGAAGCTAAAAGTTCTAATTGAAGTGTAATTAAGAAAAACTTGTAGATCTTCTTTTATCTTTGGATCTAAAAAAAATAAGCTATTTTCAGTTTTAGGATTACTTGTGACGATCACGACTAGGTGTTCTTCCCGACTATGTTTCACATCTATGATAGTATTCAAGATGTTCTGAAGATATTTAATAACAAACATCCATCCATATTCCCGCATTTATAATACTAATAAAATAATGGACTTAATATTCTACTGTGACGTAGATTCACGTACTTAAGCACATTTATTATATTTATTCTCTTGTTTCCAGGTCTTCCCTCCTTCCTGCCATGCCACAGTGCTAAAAATATATAGTTTTCAATCACTTTTAATTTTGTAAAACAATTACTTCTTACCTTTTTCATCGATTAATCTATGTATTAAAAATAATTTTATCTTTTCCACTTCGACTGCATACATTTCAACGACGATGCAAGGCGAAAATATGAAGAAACATATTTGAAATATATGAATTACAATAAAGCCTGCACTGTTAGTCTCTTCCTGAAAAAATAAAACCTGAATTAAATAACATTAAACAGTTTTAACTGAAGGAAAACATCGTGACGTAACCTGCATAACTGCGATATTCAAAGATAAGCGTAACCTACACTCGACTAGTGTTGTTGACTATGGCCTTGTCATCCATAACTGGGGTAGGCACCGATCCTTTCCATTGGAACAATATCTACGAAGTCATTCAAAAGATTTGTATTAACCAAAAACACATTCCGGTCCAGTTTAGTTGACTACGGCCTAATCAAACATAACTTGGGTAAGCTACGAGCTGACAATAATTCAGTTATAATAAAAAACAATAATTTATGCATGTTTAAAATTTAAACAAATAAATACTTACGTGTCCTTCAATTACTAGTAGTATATGATAAACATTTATAATCAGTTTAGGCAGACTGCATACGACGCTGACAAAAATCTGCAAACAAAATTAGTTAATGTGTTTGTTTATAAACATTCACTATTATTTCCAAACATATAATTTTTTTTACCGATCCATTTAAAAGTTCCGGTGTTATTAAATCGACCATATCAGCAATACGTCTGTACAATTGTAAGCAAAATTTAATTTTATTCTCATTGTAACTTCGCATATCTTTGAAGTATAGATAATAATTAGATGCTGGGTCCTCCGCCAGTCTTAGTCGGAGTAATTTTAATCGATACCTCACAGTATCGAGAAGAATGAATCGCCAAACTCTATTCATATCAAGTGCGAAGGAGGTCACATGAAGGATGATATAAAAGGTAATATTCCTCGGAAAAGGAAACATACAAAAGTAAAAGCCACAATAAATAAATCTGACAATCCAAAGGAATATTGTATAGAGGTAAGTTCGATTCTTATGTTCAACATAATGCTTTCTATGGACGCGTAAATAGACGTCGATTTTACTCATTTCACTGAAGAACTTTGTTAATCTACTTTTATAGAACATTAGTATGATAATAGAGATGCTATATTCAAAAACGGTCCACACGTGATAAGTCAAATCAAGAATGAAACAGACAACAGATATGTACAAAGTACACATTAGCAAGCAGATATAGTACATTTTAATAATGGCGTTGAAGACAGGTTTGTATTTGAACACTTTGAAATCGAATCCTGTGATCTGTAAGAGAATAAGAACGGGTTTGTAAACATTGAGAACACTCCCATGGTTATATTTATTGCTTATAGCGTTCAAACTGGTCATTATAATAGTGTTAATATTGTAAATTTGTTTCAAAATGGTTATGTAATATTTCAAGTATTACTCTGCTTGAATTTGAAGCTCACAAAGTTATATCAAAACAGTTTGTGGGTTGAACGTCAAATACAATCCACACCAAGGCATCAGATCGCATGTAAACACTTCTTGCTTTGGACACTGGATTCGAAATCGTGTTGTAAAAGCGTAAATGTAACGCAGGGTAAATGTTTTCAATTTCTTTACCATATTCCCGTTCGTTTATTGTTTTGGTATCAATCATCTATCGATGAACCAAAACTTTGGCATATAATACATTAAGTTAAGAACAATATAAGTACGTTAAAATAGTTATACTCTATCGTGGACAGCGACTGCGACGACCTTAACGGGAGTATCGAAAAACAAGTCTGTCCATTGAATTTCAAAATAAAGCGACACAGAGTGACCACGGCTCGCACAAAGCCTTTCAATTTATTATTGCAAGTTTACTATTGACAAAGGCTGTGTTTCAATCAGTACGAGCGCCTGACAGCGCGCTTGACAAGCAGTAAATCAGATATGGTTACTGCAAAAGTTGATTTATATCGGAACAATGTATTTAAATCTATTTATTGTAAAATAATTTTCGATTTCAGCTTTGTATGAAAGGACTTTTAGATATATATTTGCCTAGAAGTTTTCTAACATAATACAACTAGAATTTACTTTTTAATATTTTATAAAGTAATTATGTCTTGAATGAGTTACGTCATAACGCCCATACAACGTTTCAATAATAAATTGTTGACATTTATAAATACCTAACAATTTTCCTTAACAGTAAGGATCGACAAGGAAGTTGTATCAATAAAAGCAAGCTAAATTGTTTAAGGCCAGCCATTAGTCGGCTCGGAGGACAATTCACAAGCTTTTACACTATTATGTTGTTAATACTACGTGAATTACACACGAACTACAAATGTCAATGAATCATGACACAAATAGATACGGCATTTACTTGTAAAATATTTCAATAAGGGTATAACACAAATGTGAAACTCAAGTTGAAGAAGAGACCCCAACGGACTCGAAATTATTCAATGACGAATTAGTATTATACGCTTCATTTATAGTTTATAATATTATTTTAGAAGATATACGACGATTAAGTTTAAACCGTTATTTTAATTTTTATTTCTGTTTTATTGAGGTTATTAAAAAATCAATGGTACATAGCATATGAAGGAAATATATCATGATATTGGATACATTTAAGTCGAATATTCTTTGTTAATTATAAGTGATATAATTTTTTTACTAATATGAAAAAAAAGTTCTCGAATAAATGTTTGAATTTGGAATATCCATTTGACGTAAGGTTCGTGAATCGATGTGTTGCAGCCCCACGCGTCGTCCGGACTGTCGTTAACTTGAATGATTGAGAACCTACGCTTTCGACATCATTGCTTTCAATTTGTCTCAAATACAGGATGTTCTTTTATTCAAATTTTTACTGTTTCTAAAAATACCTTTGATAGTTTAATGTAATTTTTAATAGAATAAAATATAACAGTATTGTATGTAATTTTAGATCACTGTGTAAAAATAAAAGTTTTACTTGAGATATATACGTTTCAATTTTTAATGTAAATTTTATACTAATGCGTGATTAACAGAACTAAATAATGGTAAATTATTATAAAAACATTATTTGTCTTGAGGTATACAGTAAAAGTGTTTTAATTTTAGTGATTTGTACACATTATAAGATTTTATGAGCATCCTGTACTGTACAGGGAAATTTCAGGTCGCACTGCTCAATGGAGTGAGCGCTCGAAGCAACGAAGTTGTAAATAATAAAGTTTTTTTTCTACGAATCGAGTATAATTTACGAAACGTTAGTTACCAGTAGAAAATAAATTTTAAAATAACTGTATCTCATTAAATTTGATCTTTTGTCGACGAGCAATTTGGAAAAACCAAAGACAACCGATATTCAGTCACACTGCCTATGATTTAGTATTGAAACTTTTATTTTCAGAGTATCGTGGCTTCTAATTAACAAAAGAGTTGTCTGAAGTCTGTACACTTAGGAACTACGGGAGCTGATTTGATGCGCCTATACGGATATTATGTACGGACTACCGATTTAGCGGTCGTGGGTTCGAATCCCGCCATTCGAATATTGTCGTGAACCATATCCTAACACAAGCTTTTCAAACTTACCAGTAATGGTTACTAGAAATATTAGTATTTAACAAAAATCTACTAATACTTAAAAAAAACATAAACGTCATTTTTGTGGATGATGGTTTATTTACCAAGGATGAATATAGGATATGTACCATAACGCTATAATCAATAGGAGCGGAGTATAATTGAAAAATATTGACCAAAGGGGAATAATTAATTCTTTTTGAGAGCTTCGGTTATGCGCTTTTATAACCTTCTGATAACATTTATCCTTTAACACGAACGAAGTTACTGGCACAGTTCGTGAAATAATATTGATGCGTGATGATAGGGTCAATGACCTAAATATTTTTATATATAGGAACTATTATGTGCACAATATTCATCATAATTAAAGACAGGTCGTATCCACGAAACAATACAAGTCCCTTTCACTTTAAAAAGTCCCCGATGTACTCGAAATTAATCGACACCGGATGAATACGTCAGTGTTAGCTATCTTTTGTTTACAAGTCACAGTTGTTAGAAGCAGTTAAAGCTTAACGCAGTACAATATGCAGCGTTCAAACTGTATATTAGTTTGCAGGTAAAGTTGTCAGACATTAGCTACATCGGAGCTCGCAGTGATAAAGACCGGCCAAACATCAAAGGTATTAAAGAGAACTCGACCGCAAGGGAATTAAAGGTTTTCTTTTCGTTTTTTGTTTATAATCGGTAGCTTTGTGCGCTGGAAGTTTTCAGTTTGCCGGAGTCGTTTGCCGCTTTACAGTCGATGCTTGTAGAGCTAACGTTGTGAGAGGTTAGAGACAAGCTAATAATGGATATGCTAAAATTTGAATTTTTTTCACCTACCAGCTTACTTGTAGGCCTTTAATAGGAAATAATCTAACATAAGTAAAGCATTTTTATACTCATTTAATAAAAATTGTTGAACAGCTAATACTAAAAAAAAACCTTATCCTAGTAAGACAACGTACTGAAACTGCCATACCAACACAGTTATCATTTTCGTGAACATATTAAATTTGGTGAAGTTAGATATTGATAAAGCAGAGGATATGCTCAATGCCATATTGCAAGTTTTGTAAAAGTAATTTTGGTATAACGACAAAGTGTTCTTAGAAATTTTTACCCTCCCACTTTTAGGTGGTAATTGACGTAACACATTTATACGACCAATTTAAAATATCACATTACATGTTAGTTTTTTTTTTCCTTACATTGTATTGAATGCCAGATTGCAGTCGCCATTGTCTTTCCTAAATCTCGTAAGGTGCTTACAAATATAACCAAGAATTAGTGCGTTTATATGTAAATCTAAAAATCTAATCCTGGTTTATAATAATACCGCCTCTGTTATATCAAACTTCGTTATTCGTGGTCTGGGGTACTTCTATGAAGTACAAAATTGCACCGACTACTTCTTTGTCCGCTGACCACTCGCGAATTTTTTACTATTAAATCCGTGGAGCACAGGCGTTCTGGAATCCTCGTATTGTGACTCTAATTTGCTTCTTTTATGCATCGCTGGACGTAAGTATATGGCTCTTCTGACGACTCTTTATGGCCTTTAGTCGGAAATGTAACTTGGATTTACAAAGGGTTTTAGTATCTTATTTTTATTTATTTATATTTAAAATATTTTAATATTGTATGATGCTCTTATAAAAAATGCACATTAAACGAATTTATAAGCGTTTCCTCTTTGTTAGGTTGTTCCTACATTTTAGTTTTTTTTTTTAAATTGGACCTTACATTCTAATTTTGAAGGCGTAAGTCGTATGATGCAAATCCGGAGCATACTGTATAAGGCATTGGGGAAGGTCTATATTCAGAAGTGGGCAGAAACTAGCTGCATCATAATGGTTGTATTTTAGCGTTGTTCTAATTATAATTATTGTTATAGATTTCGTGGCTTTTCGTCTGTTTTTTAATAACCGCAAGTTACCAATCCAAAACAATTCTTCCTATTGTTTGATGGATCAGATAAAAAACGATTTTGTACTAATATAGCTATATTAATAATAATTATGTTAATGATTAACATTCAAAGTAAAATTTAATACTAAATTACGCAAGTGGAGAGAAATCATTACATATGTACAATGAACACTCAAGTCGAGTACAACTGAGTGCGGATTTCATTGAATACAATAGCGGAGAGTGGTCTGTAGGGGATAATAGCAATCATTATATGGACATCCGTCTATTGTCCGATGTTTCCCTAATTGTGACGTCATGGCAACGTGAGCCAGAGGTAATTGGAAGGTCTCGTAAATATGGAAACCTTTTTATATCGACATCCTTATACGATTCATTTCACTAATTGATACATTTGATGTTCTTTTGATTATCTCTTACTGTTTATATTCTGAAGATATATTACTGTTTAGTAAAACTTTATTATCGTGAGTAACATGGTTTCTTTAGAAATATCCTTTTAAATCCGTGAGATGTCGCTAGGTATTGAATAAAAATCATATACCTGTTAATGTAAAGCATCTTTGTAACAGTGTTTATACATATTTTATATGTCACTCTAATGACTTAAGAATACTCAACGCCTCTAAACCATTAAGAAAAGGTACCATCACGGTGCGATTTCAAAAGGGCGTCAGCAGACATCCGACTGAGATGGATGCGAGAGCGGAAGAGGAAATGGTGGCAGATCGGACGGCGATCTACCCTTAACGGATTCATTTTTCACTCACAATGAATGAACTTGCCCTTAAATGTACACTGTTAGATGATCAATTTTAATTCACAACTTGCCGACATGGAAAAACTTAACGTCAATGCGTAGAAATGTTTAAAACGATTTCATGACAATAATGATAGCTTATGGTCGGATTACAATTTTTATTTTTGTTAATTCACTAATACTTATTTTACGAGTACCACTGAGCTCTACACTTGTGCTAGGATATGGTTTACAATAATCGAATCGTGAGATTCGAACACTCGACCGCGTGATCGAAAATCCGTATCCATAACCATTTGGCTATTGGCATTTAAAATTATAATTTAAAATAGTCAACAACAGACCAATTTTTTTTATTCAAATATCTTTTCGAGTTTTCCACATTAACTTTAACTGTGCACAGTGTTTGCTGCACTTGCATAAGTTTATTTTTAGTCACTTACATCTTACCTTTAGACATGCTTATTCAAAGAATTTAAGACGGAAAACGACTTATTATATCATTGGTGTTCTCGGACGCGAGCGGCAACTAGTACGCCCCATTTCCCGCATCGGGTCATTTAACCCGTCCAGTTGAGGCGTGATCACTCTTTCAGCTTGTTCACCGTCATTTGTTTTAGATGTGGGATATCTTTATATGTATACAAAAGTAATTTACTACGTAATAATACTAATACTAAAATAGAATTTGTACAGCAGGTAACTCCAAAACGACTAAACAGATCTGAATGAAATTTGACATACGTCTGTTACTGTATTAGGTTACTAAGTTTTTTTTAATTCTCGCAGACCAAGTCACTAGCAAAAGTTCGTACTTAGTTAATTATATTTAAAAATATTAGGAACAAATCAGACACTTTTTTTAATATTAAAGCATAGTTATTCGGTACACGCTTAAGGTGACAGTAATAAGTAAGTAACTGAGTGAAGGTTTTTTTTTTTAGTAAAATATTAGTAGATTTATGTTAGTTTAATTTAGTAATTTTTAATAGTTTAAATTAATATTTTTTATAAAAAAAACGATTGTATTTTAAATAGTTTTTTTTCTATTCTTTGAAGACAAAAGAAGATTAGATTTTGAGTTTCATACTGCATTCACTGTTTTATACTGTTACGTCAGAGCTACAGGGTGTTCCGCAGCACTCGTCATGATTCATACATATTAATACCGAACAATACAAACATTCGAGAGTGGGAGTGCCAAGTGCCAGAATGATTTACGCCCTCTTGTTGGATGCTAATCGGCCGCTAAGTAGCTCCTCGCCTCTTGATTTATGAGCGCCGGATTAAAGTGTAATTATTTCGCGTCCCTGGCGTGCATTTATCAAGGACTTTGTACCCGCTAATTGCAGATGTCTTTTCTTATCGCGCCTTACTTCGTGTTTCTTAGCTCGTCACGCGCTTTTATGTTTTACGTTCGGGAGATTTGAAGACATTGTTATGACGCTTGTCTAAATGTAGATTAATATAACTTTCAAATTAAAAAAGAGAAATAATTTAAATTAAGAGATAAGTAAAGGCTTAAAAGAACACTCACAAAAAAAGAAAAACAAATGTCTCTTTCTTTAACCGACTTCAAACATGAAGTTCTCAATTCGTCTACATGTTTTGTGTGTTACCATTGACCTTCGCTCCCAGTGAACCGCTGTCGATATATTTTTTTCAAATCAAAAGGTAGAGTTTACAGATGGTTTCCATTTTTATTTTGTTAAAATATTTCCAGTAGTTTTTTTTTATAGCGAATGAAATCTTTTTTATAAAATTGTTGTTATACATGTATTACGATAGCCTTGAAGCCTAATGGTAAAGGGAACGGATTTCCGATCACATGGACGATAGTTCAAATCCCGCCATTCGACTATTGTAAACAATACACTAGCATAAACTCAGAGCTAAGTTGGTGTGTTAAAAGAAATAATAGTGAATTAATCAAATTCTGATGTTAGTAAAAAAAAGTGGTAACTTAGAAAAGAAACACATTTAAAATATCCTACAAATCGTATCACATTGTTCACACTGACGAAGCTTTAAAGCTAATTATAGTAACGTCTGTGTGATTAGATTTCGCAGTAACATTAACTCGCTTGTTTGTTTAGCTGCAGCCACAGTTTACGTGCGCGCCGTTGCGCCGGTACGACTGTGTACCGACACAAAGCTTTTACGATCTTCGCAAAAATCTGATACGGACAGCGTCCACCTATACTACTCCTATTAATGTTGTTAGATTAGATACTAACGAAAAGAACGACAGATACGCGTAAGAAAGGTGTGAATTCAGATATGGCTGATAGAAATGTATGGATAAGTACATACTGTGGTCAATGCCGTTCCCTGTACCAGCTGAGCTGTACCACTTTGTACTCTATTGTATTATATACTTTGCCGACCCTAACTGAAAAGGGCAGGTTGATGATAGATAAGTTATTAGACATTTTATATGTCGGTTTGTTTTTGTAATTTATTTGTTAAATAAAAACATCGTATAACTTAAATTGGCGTACGTTAGCCAAGTAAGAAATTTTTGGATAAATATTTCTTCACGATGTTAAGTAGATTTTTTTTAATTACCTCACAATAATATTAATGTAATGTATAGTGTTACATGTTTATAATTCTTATACGAAATATTACAATTTCATTGTAATCATCATCATATCAGCCACACCTCGCCCACTGCTGGGCGCAGGCCTTCCCCAAAGATCGCCACGACGAACGGTCCTCGGCCGCCCTCATCCTCATTTCATTATAATGCAGTATCTAAATCAATGGTATTAACGACAGTGCTGCCGCGCTGTCTCAGCGCGGCGATTTAAGAAGACAAAGGATAGTAAAATGGTTGATTGCTCACAACACTGCCGCAAGCCAGCTAATAAAGACATATGAAAGTATTAGACAAGATATTCGTTTCATTTACTTAAGAATGAAGTAAAGATTTCTTTAAATTTATCCTTTTCCTTGTCTATTTTGATGATATTCTATGTTCACTGACGTCATCACATATGACGTTATGTTATCGAGGCATTATGATTTTATTTTTAAAACAGAATCTCTTAGTAAATTCTTTTACTGTTAGATATTTAAAATAATAATATTAAATTTTCAATTTATCCATAGTAACAATGTTCTATTGCAAAGTCTCTTTATGTTTAATAATAATAATAATAATAATGATCATTTATTTCATAACACAAACGGTACACATATTTGAAAATTAATTAAATTTACACATAAAACAACATTAACATTAAACAAAAATAAATAC